>NDGN011508956.1:3109-25818 GCA_002564285.1 Tympanoctomys barrerae
CTGAACACCCTGTAGACCCTTCCCTAAAATACAAAAAAAAAAAAAAAAAAAAAAAAAAGGAATTAGAAGCTTAAGAAATCCTGACCCACACTCACCTTCCTGTTTGTTTAAAAAACTGTTCTTCAAATTCTCTGAGGGCTTTCCTTAGCCTCTTCTTGTCAGCCCTAGTTTCTCGGAGATGGTCAAGAAGTACAGGCCTGTATCGGGTAAGAGATCTGTCAGTAATGAGTAGTGGCACAATGGTGAGATCATAAACTGATTTATCTGTTCATAAAAGATATACTGAGAGTGGCCAGTGTTCTGCTCACCAGAGCCTTTGAGTGGGGATGGCTAACAGAGCCTGACCGGAGGTCCAACCGGAAAGACGGGAAGTTACTTGACAGAAACAGTGTCACAGGAAAGGAGGATGGGACAGAGAGGAAGTAGATGGACCAAGGCTATTTTAGGGAAAGGAAGGGGTAGTGGCCACAGGAGCCCATGGGAGCAAGCGCAGCCAGACACCCTGAAGGCGCATGCAGCAGTATGTAATGACAGATTAAATGCGAGACACAAAAGGAAGAAAGTGTCGACGGAGAGTCTGCCTTCAGCCCATAGAAGGGAAGAATGGCAAAATCCTTGAGATGAGAATAATGCCCTAAAAAATAGATATGACTACAAATTTTGCCCACTTTGAGAATTGGTATATGGTTTCAAAAACTCTCTGAACTAAGAAATGATATGTAGGCATTTTCTTAAAGAGGAGTCCATTAATTTCACAAGTTAGGAATGACTGCTTCAGAGCAGTGACCATCATCTGGGTAACAGCTGTTCTAACCACAGGGTACCCCAGACCTTTCTAACTCCTGGAGTTCAAAAGAGCATCTGCACTCGGGCCTCCCACTCACATGGTGGCCTCGTGGAGGTTAGACATGGAGAGAGCTGGCTGCTTCACTTCTTTCTTCTCATCTGGCATCAGGGCCCTCACAGGCTCGGCCTCAGAGTAGGTGAGGTGATCGCCGACAGGAAGGCGAGAGGCAGGGTCTGGTAACGGGTGTTGGCTTCCCTGTGGGCAGTCTTCATCGGAGTCCTCTTCCTCCTGCTTATCAGAAGCACAGTTAAGCCAAGTCACAAAACGTCAAGTACCTCTTTGGAAGGACAAAAAAGTGAAAAGCAGGGCAGAAGACCGTAAGTAGGTACATGCAAACCAGTAGGGTGCTCAAGTGCCTCTTGGGAACCAGCATGGAAGGAACAGGGCTGCTTTCTCAGTCATATTTGGAAGAACTAAAGAAGCCAATGAGCAGAGATGCGCAGTCTGAGCCAGAGTGCTGGCCACGCTCCTTGGCACGCGGCGCACGCCCAGCCTTTCCTCCCTCTCACGTTCCAACGCTGTGGCCTCCAAGATGCGTCATGCAGAATACCCCAGTGAGGGCCCAGGGCGGGGCTTTAGAGGTGGAGGACAGTTCTGAGATGGAGCGATTCAAAGGGAGGCTCTTTGGAGCCAAAGCAGAGTGGGTTACATCTTAATGTGCTCCGACCATCACCACAATAAATGATTTGCTTGCTAGAAATCTGAAGATTGCATTCCACTTTAAATTATGCTTTCTTATTGGAAAAATTGAAAGACTATGAGTTTATTATTCCTTTAATGTCTTTGAAAATATATAAGTGTACACTTACATTTATATATTCAATTTACGTTTAATATTTATTCATTTTTATATTGCTATCTTAGCTGGCCATTTTGACACTGATGGAAAAGGATCTACATTATTTTTCTAGTTCTATATTCCCAATCATTCTATATTAAAAGTAACTTGCCCCATCTCAGTATTCCTATTTTCTATTGGAATAAATCTATTCATAGTTTGTACAGTGTGGTCATGATACCGAAAGCAAACGTTACATCACATCATTTTTATTTTCAGTAGAACATTATCTATATGTAAAAGCCACTTAAATATCAGATATATAAGATAAAGCCACTTAAAATATGCTAAATAACAGCAAAATACTGTCAGTTTTCTTAGTAAATGAGAAAAATCAACATACACAAAATCAAGAGGTTCTGTTTATCTAGCTGGTCTGTGCTTTTCCTTTATAAGTTAGATGAGAACAACTGCAACCCATCATTCTTCTCCTCAGTGGGTACTAAAAGTGTATATTAAAACTGGTTTCCAATGTAGAAGAGCTACATATTTGTGTTTCACAGTGGGCTTCTCATTGCCAGTTATGGAGCCTCAGAACGGCCAAACTTCCACTTTTTGAAATAACAACTGATGTTCTTAGTGATATACATGCCCAAGAAGGTTGTTTTATAACTCTCATGCTGTTAACATGCTAACTCAACATCAACACAAAGCAGGTTACCATCTCATGCAATTATCCTGACTTACAATTGTTGGTATAAGAGAAGGCGTTGACAAGATTTGCTTGATAATTCTGTACCGATCATAAAGGGGCTTTATGAGGTTCTTGTCCTGCTTGGTTACCTGAAAAACATGAAGCGCATTGTTGTTCCTTTCTCAGGCAAAAATGAGAACGTGTCGGTGTTCTCAGCAGGCAACAAAGGTTTTGGAGCCTCCAAATAAAGGATTATAATACTAAAGTATGCAACAGAGATTGGAAAAAGGAAATGCAGATGGTACTGTGTGTACTCTATGTGCCAATTTTTCTAGGAAATATTCCCTAAATGACAGCTCCAAGTCAGGAAAGCGAGTCGTAAGGCCTTCTGGAGGATTCTGTAAAGCTTAAGATGCTCTCCTTTGAGCATTTTTAAACTAATGAGTGATCAAAGTCTGTTACTTTTTCTTCCAAAATCCTTATTTGATCTGAAATCTCGCGGCATATTCACAGACACCAGCTGTGTACAGGTCTCCCTCGTCATCTGACTGGATTTTGTGCTAACACATGTGGCTGCTTGGATATACAGTGGTACTTTGTGCAAAACGTTTGCCATTCCTGAATCCTCCATTTCCTACCCAGACAGAAGAGGTTAAAATTACAAAGTTCCAAAGGTAGTTATCTCAATTCATTCTTCTAAGTTCCTATAAACTAAAAAAAAAACAAAAAACAAAAAAAACAAAAAACTGGATCACCTCTAGTGCACTGACATGTTTTGTGCCCAGACACTGCTATCAGTAGGTCACTGTGCATTCACGTTTTAGAAGTGCTATTTGTCCCCTTATCTACCTTCCTATCCAAAGGGACTGAACTCCTCTTCTTGCCTTTGATTTTTCTCCCCACAGTACCGCTGTGTAGCCTGCACTAGTTTGCTACATATTTCCTATAAACACTGTCACTCTAATTATAGGCCAGTGGTCGGCACTCGGCAGGTAGTGGGAATGGAAGGGTAGAAATAGCGCATAACATCACCCAAGTGTCCTTTCAGAGAACACACACCCAAGAACACTAAATGGCTCTGCCTTCCACACAGTCCCCAGAGACTCCTGAGGGAAAAGACGATGTCGCGAGCAAGCACTAAGCCTGCCCGATGCACTCGCGCCGCTCCACTGCTGCCTGACCCGCTCTCCGTTCTGTACCACGCCACCTCTGTCTTCTCTGAAATTCCCTCTCACAAATTAACTGTTATATTAAAATTTTCTAGAGGACCAAAACTATATCGTATACTTTCAGAGTGCTCCCAGAACCCTACATATTCCCATCTCTATTACCAATTGACCAACATAAGTTTATAGGCAAAATGTATTCATATATATATATATATATATATATAGTATTACCTAAGGCTCTTTAATTTTTATTTTCAGTAGAAAGTTATCTATCTGTAAAAGCCACTTAAATATAGGATATATAAACACAAAGCCTCTTAAAATAGGCTAAATCATAGCTAGAACTTACTTTGAATTTTCTAGCCCAATTATTCCTTAAACAGTTCGATATCAGGACACATCTTGCCATGAAAAACAAATCTTATCAAAATGTATCCCATAGAATTTTAATAGGCATGGAAGAGAAAGCTCAAAGCTCAGAAAACATTGAAATAATGTATTTGTTCTTCAAAATCTCATCGGGACTTAGATTTCATAGAAAAAACTTCAGAAAACGGTGCCCTTAATTATTATTGGTTTCTCTTTACAAATTTGATTTTTGTGCTTAGTATATTTCTTAGATTCTAAAAAAACTAAAACTAACCCTAAAGGATAAAGAAGGGTGACCAAAAGGGAGGTTAGGTGACGGCTTCCATTTCAGAAGCGAATCTTCCCCAGATCGAGGCTAAAATGGGACACAGGGACAACGCCGTGCTTCCGTTTTGCTCGGTGCCATGAATTTCCTCTTAGGATCCTTACAAAAGCACAGTCTCCAGAGAAAAGCATGAAGACTCAGTGTCAGCCCAGATGTGTTCCTTAAGCAGAGACACTCTGCTAGGATTGGATCTCTGACCCTGAAGCGCGGTGGTTTCCTACCACACTCTGCACAGAGGAGAGAACATCAGTTTTACTTCTGTCCTGAAGAGGCAGTTCACATAAGGGATGATTAGAGGGTACGACTTTATTTATAAGTTCCTGTGGTTTACTCAGATACATGGCATCAGCTCTGTGGGGAGAGAGGAAAATAGGCACATTGTGAAAGTGCTGGGGGTATGGCAGTTTTCTCCCCGAACAACTTTCTGACCAGGATCCAGAAGTACTTGTACTGGCCGTGCAGTAGCCATTCTGTTCTAAAGTGCAGGTGTTTTCCGGCTATTATGCCAGGCCCTGGTCGTTCAGATGACCTAGGACGGGGGACCAGGAGTTTTTCCATGGGGAAGTTGTCAAGCTATGAATAAATCATTTCACATTGTATTCTTTTTAGTTCTATCTTCTTTAATCTCCTCTCAGTTTTACTTGAAGGCTCTGGGTTCAATCCCTAGTACCAGAAAAGAAAAATCAAGAACAGGAAATAGAATCAGTAACTTTTGGGGTTTATCTGTTATACTCACTTTGAAAATAGGATAACCTGTTCCTACTGTGGCTGGCTCTCCCTGGCTGTTTTGGGTTACTCAACTTGGTTTTCTCCATTTCCATAACAAAAATAAAAAGTTAGATACATCTTGCACACAGCAGCATGTAGAATTATGAAGGCGAGGGCATTTGCTTGTTTCCAGGTACAGCACTTCCCTGTAGCAGAAGTACATTCCCAGATAAAAGGAAGAGGCGATGCTTCGTAATATCTACCAGCTTTAGTGTGGAGCCTGACTAAACAGGGATGCAAAAGTTTCAGAAAGCAGCAGAAAAAGTGTTTCCTGAAAATCATTCTTCAGAATAGAAGCTGTAATACTGGCACGTCCAGCAGGACTCGGAGTTCTCACATGCCAGTCATGTGTCGATCGGGGTAGAGTTACGGGATCTGAGGAGATCTCAGTGTGCACAGGAGCAGGAGCAGGACTGGCTGCCTGGAGCATGCGCAGTGCTTCCCTCCTCCTGCTGCGGCCCCTGCAGTCCCCTCTGGCTTCACCTCACGGCTGACTGTGGTAAGTACTCCAGAAACAGTACCGCAGCTTAGTACACTGAAGCATACACGCTCTCCTACAGACGTTCTCTGTTTAAAGGACTCTAACATTTGCAGAGCTTCTAGGTTTATCTGAAGGGATACCAGATACTTGTTCACTGAAAATAATAACTGTCATTTACATGAGGATGACTTGTAGAGCTCCCAGGGACTTCCATGCAACCCCGACTGTTACTTCTATGTTCCTCAGAAAGGCAGCCCCCATCCCACTTTCCAGACCTGAGGCAGCAAACTGAGCTCACTGCTGAGACTCAGTTCACTCACGGATAAGATCCAAACAATACCCACATAGCCCTTGTGACAATATAGGTGCCGCCTGCTGGCCGGTGACAATTGCTGGATTGCAAGAAGATGCGGGGCATAACACAAAGAAGTGATAGGGTCACTGCTCTAGAAGTCATGCCCTCCTGGGAGTTAGGATACAAGAAATAACAAAGGGCTGATGAGATAGCTCAGCGGACTAAGCACCTGCTTACACAAGCACAGAAACCAGGCTCGATGCCTGGCACCACGTGCTGCACCAGCGCTGCCCCCGGGCGTGCTGAGCTGGCCACCGAGGCCAGGCCTGGCAGCACGCACCTGTAGTCCTAGTTACTGGGGAGGCTGAAAGCAGGAGGAGCCCCAGGAGACCTAGCTGTATAGTGAGACCCTGTACCAAATGCATTTAAAAAAAAAAAAGACGTAACAAAATGACTAGAGATTGCGGTAAGCACTATGAAGGAAATTAAACGGATGAAATTGTAGAAAACAAAAGGAAAATTTCCCTCTTCAGGAAGGTGATTGGGAAGGCCCATGCACAAAATTCGCAGGCCCGCAGTACCACAGCAACAAGCACTGCGGACAGACTGCACGCTGACCGCCTCGAAAGAAGGAAGAGGGTTCTGTGTCCTCGGAATTCTCAGGTCTGAGGAATACTGAATGGTGTGGGACAAAACCAAAAGTTAGATTGGGATGTATCACATAGAACCTTTCAGGCTGCACAGAGAAGTGTTGCTAAATTGCTATAAGCAGAAAAGCGATACAAGCTGACTCACATCATAAGATCTTTGATTACTGTGTGATTAAATCATGGGCCAAAGCATAGGGAAGGGGAAACGAAGCAGCTGCGTGATTATCTTACAGCACTGGAGATGGATATACTTAAAGCATACGGCATTTTGGTTACGTAAAGCATGTAGCAGTTTGGTTAAAACTCAAAGAACATATTAAGTGTTGGATGGGATAAAGAACCCTCGAAGGCAGAGTCCATTTACTGACACTGAAAACTACAGAGGAACAGAAAACTGGGGAACAAATGGTCATGCCGTATCTTTGTGTCTTTGCTATTTGATTTCTATAAACATGCCACACTGTAACCACTGGAAATAGCGTTGCAGCATGGAACCACGAGACCACGCCATGGGTCAGGGCTGTTCGCCCACCAGAAGCACACCTGGCTGGAGCAGGGAGCCCCCTCCCTAAAGCTGTTTACGTGGTGGCAAAGTGCTCCAACGCCGACGGACAGCACGGTCTCACTGGCCCTGGGGGGGCGGCCCGGTGGCAATATGGTGAGTACCTTAGGCTCCTCCTGGGCAGGGAAGTGCTCTCCCTTCTCCATCAGACATGTCAGCCCAGCATCTGAAGTCTCCTCTCCAGAGGACACGGGCTCCAGGCCTGTCGCTTGCGGCTTCCCGTTCTCCCTTGGGACTGTTGGTTGCTCACGGGGCAGGTGCCTCAGCAGGCCTTTGGGAGCGCTCCCTTGTTCTTCTGACAGCTTCAGCTTTAGTTCTAAGAGAAACACTATGAATTACCAAGGGCAGAAAGGGCTCGCTAGACTTAATGAAAACAGAGCCTCTGAGGAATTCTCTCCACTAAAGCCAAGTTGGTAGAAATAAATAATGCTGATAATGACTTTCCACTGGGCAAGGGCAGGCTCCAAAGCACCATGCCATAAGTACCCAATAAGGTGTGCAAGTGGGGGACTAGAGACCAGGGTCCAGGGCATGCACAGCAGGAACTCTGGGTTTCAGTGGAGGAGATCCGGAGGAAGACAGCTGGTACTGAGCACAGTTTATACCGGTAGCCTACGGTAGCACCTGACATCCTAGACAAGGATTTATTGATGTAAGTTTTCAGAGCTATGAGCCTATCAAGAGCCCCATGTGGAAATATACCACTTCTGGAAGGCCTTCTACACGCAGGCAGCTAAGCAAATATAGGACGGTGGGAGAAGGGAGCGGGAACACACCATCCCCCAACTTGACAGATTTCAGTTTTATCTGTCGGCTTTTAAAATCTAGGAATTACCTTACTGCAGTGTGGCTTATGTAAACTTAGATAATTAAAATTTTAAAACACACTTGGGTCTTGTCAGTGAATTACATATCAGAAAATGCTAGAAGACTCGTTGTTTGAATGAGGCCATTTATATTGATTTCTCAATTGCATAGCTCATTTTCTTTGATTTTTTTTTCTAGCTAGACTCTGGCCTGATATTTAAAAACTATATATTCTATAAATGCACCACATCATTACATTTTAATGCCACTGAATTAATATTCTAATTAATATTCCTTTCTAATTGTTAATCATTATCCTCCCAGAAAGTTGGGAAAATCCCCATGTCTCTGAGTATGGAAATTAGAGTGTGGATAGAAGACAATAATTTTATCGTAAATAATGACTATCCTTTAAAATGTAGCTTACAGTTACTTAATACACCACCATCTCCAGGCAGGGACAGAAGAAGAGAAGACCTAGTCTGAGACAGGAGAAACAAGATGTATACCTCACTTCCCACCTCCAAGTGAGGTAACCTTGCCCGCTAGCCGTACTCGCCCTCACCGATGCAGTGGGGTCTGCGAAGTCAACGATTCTCAGGCCCCTTGTGTTCCCAGCATCTGCAGACCCAGCAGGAAGGCTGCGGATCCACAGGCTGAAATGTCCCCGGCTGAGATCACTGCATGGAGGTGGGGGCTCTCAGTCTCCGTGGACGGAGGTTTATAAGGAGCGGCTGGATAAGGAAAGGGAGCCGCAGCCACTTTTGTCAAGTGTGGCCCCAATTTAAGGAGGAAATTGAGTGTAGGAGGGCATGGAGGAAATGAGTCAAAGTCAGAATGCCCAGGGCAGAACAGATTCTACTATTTTAACTGAATCTTTTCTGGGAAAAGCAACCTTTCAGTGGCATTTACCTTTGAGCTGTTTACGACCTTTAGCCAAATCATTCATCCACTTCAGGACTTCAGGATTAGAAGTCTTGTCACCATGTGAAGGCTACCAAGGAGGGAGGGGGAAATGGAAAAGGAAGGAAGAGCAGGAAGGGTAAGGGAGGGAAAGAAAAGGAAAAATACAATTTTTAAATAGCAAGCCACACAGATAGTTGAAGAACACACAATTCTTGGAGAGACCTACAGACACACTGACAGAGTTACTTCTGGAAAACATCAGCTATGGTTGATCTTCTCCACTGTCTTATCCTCATCATGGGCCTTATTCCCAAATATTCTCGGTCACCCAGTGTTTTCATATAGCCCCAACCATGCCAGCACCCTACCAACTGACCTCAGTCTCCCCATCAGGCCATCCTCACCCCACACCCTGCTCTCACAGCAATGCTAATGCAACCCAGTGCTTTCTACCACGGGCTCTCACACATGGATCAAGAACGTGGCCTGCTGGGAACATTAAAAAAACAACTGGATAATAGCTCCTATTATCCACACTGTCTGAGCTGAAGAAAGGAGACCTCAGTGTCTCCAAAACCTGGCAGGAGTGCTGAGAAGTCGACGGTCTGTCAAGGTGACAACAGATTTCAAATCCTTTCATTGTTCATAGATTCAACATATTACTACTGTAGCTAGAATTAAAATGAAACTATCACATGAGTGTGACCTTGAGCAAATTATTTAGCTTCTCTGAATTTCATAGTTCTACCTACTACGTGAAAATCATAAGAGTAGCACCCTCACAGGGTTGCTACGGAGGATTCATATCTGTGAAGCACTAGAAAATAGTTCCCGGTGCACACTAACCACTGTTGGATTGTTCCCAAGGATCGCATATATTACTGTTACTGTTTTTATTTTCACTAGCAGAAGTAGTCCAAACAGCATTACCACCAGACCTTCAAAGGAATTATGACTGTGTGTTCATCAATGAATACACGTGGAGGATCATGGATGTTCCCAGCACGCTAGCCACAGCCTGGATATGGCAAGAAGAGTGCTCAGTGATTTTAGAAGGATACGCCTCTACCATGCATCTTTCAGTCGATCTTCACCCTTTTCTTCAAAGTGGAGTTTTGCTCCATTTCCCAGACTGGCCTCAAACAATCCTCCGGCATAAGCCTTCCAGTGACTGCCATTACATGCATGTGACACTGTGCCTGTTCACTTGACAAAGAAGTGGACTTTCTGCAGATAGACTAAGAGAGAGTATAGCCACCTGCTGTTCCTACAGACCAGGAGGGACGCAGTAATTTAATGCAGGTTCAGCACTACGGTGACTAGTGGGGTATAGAGGAAAACTTACAGTAGTGCGCAGGATGGCAGTGTCACACACAAAACATCCTTGTGTTTTTAGTGACTAAAAATAGGGGCCTCTAATGTTTTGAGGAGGTTCCACTACACCTATGTAACATGAATGGGGGACATATGAAGATGAAAAATACGTTTATGTTTGAAGGAAAAAGCAGTACTTGCATTTCAATGTAAAAACTACACAATTTTAAATCAAGATTTAAAAAAAAAAAGACTTGTAGGGAAGGTTGGACAGCAGCCCATGGTTTCCACGAGCAGCCCTTATTTCAGAACCATGGACAGTGGGCACGGCTAGGTCTGCACGCAGCCCTCAAAGAGAACTTGGTCTGCTCCTACCTACCTTCTGCTCGCACGGTGTGCTGCACTAACTCCCTGGCTTCCGGTAGCAGTCTGCTTACGTGGGAGACCAGTATTTTGCATGTGTTTTCTCAGAGTCCTCAGAATTTTCCACTCCAATCTAAGAACACTTCTTGCTGAATAGTGATTTACTAGATTGGTTCCACACAGCTAATTCTATTTTTTAATATGGTTTAAAAAAGGAAAATTTAAAAAGAACTTCAAACTCTAAGCTAGTGACTAACAGAGAAATGAGCTTTAATCACTGCACAGAGGATTTCACAGAAATTTAAGGCTGAATTTTCTGACAAAGTAATTTATACCCTGAAAACAGTTTCAGAAATGAACTTTTTATTTCTTTATGCTTAAGAGAGCTTTTAAAAAAGATTAAATTAAGCTTGTATGGATGGAAGTTGTCAAGTCAGGTGAAAGTTTTCAAATACAACCTGGAAACCTTCAAGTCTTTTAATTTTGAATGAAATACTTTGAATTAATGGGCTGCAACAGTCAGAATTTGTACAGTTAGGTTTCTTTAGTGCAGTTGGTGTGGGGCACCTAAACCACATAACTGAAGATACCAGGGAGAAGACTTGTGGCCTGCCAAAGACGGTTCCGAAGACATGCTAGAAAGACTTCTGCGGTGGTAATGAGGAGACCCAAGTTGTCTCAACCACACTAATTCCTTGCTGTGTGGTTCTAGATCATTCACGTCCATTCTATGGGCCTCATTGTCTTCACTTGTCTGATATGAAAAAAAAAAAAGAAGACAAGCTGATCCTTTTAAATTCTAACCTTTTCTGATTCCAGCTGAAAGTAGCCATCTGACTGAGGCAGACATTTCTAAGCACATGAGCACAGTAATCAAATGTCAGTTGCAGAGGAAAAGCAGTTGGAGATGTGGACATCAAATGTTTACAGTCGAAAGAAGTACAGAGACACAGAAAGGCACAGCGTCCCAGCAGGAGCTTCAGACACGAGGCGTGCGTGCTGGCAAGTCCACGGTCAAGCTGCCAGGAAGGGAAAACCTCACACGGAGCAACTGACTAAAGCCCACTGACGTGCCACACCTCCGAACACTTCCCGGAACCTGGGCAGAACAGGCCAGGAGAAGCCCGGGCTCCGAGGATATGAAGGTTCTGTCTGCATCAAGGACTCAGAAGCACACGGAAGCAGCAGGGAACGGGAACCTCTTTACCCTCCTTGTGCCTGTATTTGTCTTTCTGCATATGAGCATGTAAGAGTGTGTCTGTTGGTCTGTTTGTCTCTCTGTCCACCTGTCTTTGTCTTTCTGCTCTAGCTTTAAATCCTCTCTGTACAAAGGCAGTAAGTGCCAGACGAACTGAAATTCTTTTCCAAAACGGATGGCTATTACACGTGAAAGAAACAATGCAGGGTCTGTGCCCACAGGTCGAAAACTTCCTTACACTTTTCAACAAAGCAGAGATAGCCACGGAACAGCCTATTCAAATATTGCTCAACTTTTTAACTAGATTAAAAAGTTATTCAGCCAAACACTGAATTAAGCAATACACTCACTCTCTTGCTTAGCACATTCAAATTTAAATCATTACAGATTTTACCTCTACTTTACAGATGAACAAACTATGACTCAGAAACATGAAGTAGCAAGTCCAAACTTACAGTGTCTCTAAATCCAGTTGATGCTGGATTGAAATCCAGAAAAGTGTAACTTGGTAACTGCAAGGTGGGAAGTGTCAGATGCTGCTGAAAGAAGCCTGACTTGTTACTCGACAGGATCCAAAGTGAGACATCTCAGATCTAGTAACACACCAGCATCAAACTAGAAATCAGATTCTCCTGGAAAATCTGAAGCTTTCAAAGGAGAGGCACTTAAGAACTATACTTCTAGTCTGCACTGTAAAACCCCCTGTCTAATTCACTGCTTCAAGCCTGAGCAGACAGCACAGCTACCCCAGGCAAGAGAAAAGTTTGGCTGGGCCTCAGTGTCCAAGTCTGTAAAAGGTAGGCCTGGACCAACCATGCGTAGCACTCAGCTCCCTCCTGCTCCATGAAGGACAGGGAGTATCCACGCAGGCCTGACTTTGGGGAATCTCAGCACTCTGAGGTGGTCTAGAAAGTTAATCTGATCTTTTATTCTATTTTGCAAAGCTAACAACCACTCCTTAAAACCCTTTATTTGGCAAATTTCAGGCCACAAAGGACAAAAAGAATGGAAGAGTGGAATGGTACTAAGTCTTAGCTATCTCCTGAACATACCACAGGCTCACACAAACTTTCTGACTGTCTCTTCACTGAGTTACCAATGGCTTAGCGAACCTTTAAATATTTCAAGATGTGTGAGAGATTACTCCCTGTCCTCTTTTATTCTAATAACAACATGTTCTGGGCCCTCTGCCAAAGACCTAATGTCTTTGTGCAATTCTAAATGAGCACAATTTTTCTCTATGCCATGATCACAGGAAAATGAGTAGAAGTTGTGCTGGGCATCGGTGCATGTCCCCAGGACTCTACAGGCATGTGCAGAAAGGCCCACGTGTGCAGCCCTGCAGAGCCAGCTCAGAGGCTGGCGGTCCTCTCATGGGACAGACTGGGTCAGCCTGTCCTTAGGCAGGGCCTTTACACAGGTTATTTCAGAATTATCTCCACTTATCAACCAGTAAATACCTTAAGGTCAGAGAAACAGATTCTCCTGGATTATACTCCACAGTTAGAGACTCTGCCCATGAGGTCTCCATCAAAATACAAGTGGGAAAAGATTAACCAAGAGACCATAATTGAAGAGACCATAATTCAATAGCTTTCCAAATTCCAGTCCTAGGAAAACTACTGATAGTAAGAATCCTCAAGGAAAAAAAAGGAATGAATAATCCTCTAAGTTTATTTGATTATTTAAGTTCCATTACTAGGAAACACCTCAGCAGAGCTAAACTGACAGAATATGAGAACAAGACAGACTCAGGATTGGAGCTCAACCTGTGCTGGGTGCTTCTTTGGACAGTGGAAAAAGAATTACTCCCTGCCAGAGGCGTACTGAAAAAGAAAAGAAAATCCGCACACCTCTGACATACTCTGCTTCCCATTAAACCCTAGATTCCTCACCCGATACTTCTTTTCCTGCTCAAACTTTTCTTCAAATTTCCGAATCTTCCGCTTGAGGCTCTGGATGTGCTTGGTGAGCTGAGGAATTGTCTGCGGCTCCTTGCCGTCACCACAGCTGCTCCGGGAAGAGCTTCGGGGCCTGTGCAAGGGCAGGAAGGGAGAGCACTGAGGATGGCAAGCTCTCAGCAAGCACGCCGTGTGGCCCGCAAAGCAGGAGGCTTTGAAGAGTCCACCGGGCAGCCCAGGACCAGACGCGTCTACCAAGTAGCGCCTGCTCTTCCAGGCAGACACCCGACTTCAGTATGGGCAGGATGTCATCACGGACTCTAATATACAAGGACCAGAATATCAGTGCGGAAGTTGATGTCTCACAGCATAGGGAGGCCAATTTCAGACTCAGAAGAGACGAGCTTGGTGACGCGTTATCTTCAATAGGCGGTACGAGCCATGCCTCAGCATTTTCAAGGAAGACCGTAAATATGTAGTTAACTTTTCTTGACATAGCCTTTGCAAATGTGACAAAGCAAGTGGCACCTTCTCCAGAGAATGTGCTTCATGTGGCACACCTTTATAGGATAATGCAGTTTCGGATAAATCCAAGGATAATGGCATCAGTTAAGAAGGAAAAGCTAGGGATTCCCTAAGCATCATTTTATCAATAGAGTCTCAACTCCATCATTCGTGGACTCAGATATAAAGAACACATTGTTCTGCAATCACATTCTTTTTTTTTTTTTTTTTTTTGGTCGGGGGAGGGATATGGGGACTTGAACTCAGGACCTTTGCTTGCCAGGCAGTTATTATGCCACTGAGCTATATCTCCAGCCCTGTAATCTCATTCTAATCCCAAGGGCAAATTCTAAATGGAGTGTGTAGGAAAGCAGGAACCTGATTAGAGATATAGAAAGATAACAGATGACGCAGAGCTGCGCAAACAGAAGCACGCACTGGGAGCTTGCCGTGTAGCTGGAGAAGCAGCGACTGTAAGCCACCACTTTCTAGAGTCCAGGACCAAACTGAGGTGGACAGTTCTCTAGTGTCCCCATCATCCATCCAATGACTCCGCTGGGGGACACGGGAAAATACTGAGCTAGCTAAGAGTGATGCTCATGGTATCTGCATATAAATACTTAGGATTCTTGTTCCTCCACCAAAGAGGGCAAGTGCTTGGAGTGGCCAGTCTCTTGTGACCGTTTCCTCCTGCACTACTAAATGCTCGAGCAGAACTCCTAACTAGGAAGTACCCACATCCGCCTTGTCGTTTGGGCCCTACAGTTGCATTTGCATTTATGTTTATACTACTTCAGAGACCTTTTATTGTAGGTTGCAAATGTGGTATTTGAAAAGCGGCAAGAAATGAAGATAATAAAATACGATCATCTTACATCATAAACTGCTGAGCACTGGGTGGAGAAGGGGCTGACTCGGGGTCTAGGTTGAATCTCTGGCTTTGGCTGAAGATGGAGCATCGTGGTGACAGCAGCGGGTTGTCGCCATCAGTGATGTGGTAGAGCAGCCTGCTGGTGCTGACGGACGTGTCTTCAGGCATGCTGTTGGCCTCGTTTTGCCCATCTTTGTGTGTTGTCATGGAGTCTGCTGGGAAAGCAAGATAAATGATCAAGACTTAGAAGTGACAGAGGGCTGGAGACTGTCATGTTCCTAAATAAAGATCATAACCATTCATTATAATGGCTTGCCTCTTTGTCATTCCTTCCTTCTAGGGATGGGAAAAGCTTTCAAAAACACTGGCGTGCCCAGTCTCACAGAATTGGATAAACAATATTACAAAGCCACCACTAACAAAAGTTGGAAACAAATTATTTCAATTTAAGTTCTTCAGTCAGCATAGTCCAAAACTACAAAAATCCTCTTTATTTCATAGTATTTGTAATATGGCCTCCAATATATTGACAATGTAACAGGGAGTAATAAAAAAACAATAAAATAGAACAAAATATAATTATAAATTATGCAGAAGAAAAGGAAAACAGAATTAGCAGTGAAGGAAGGGAGGAAAAAATGGAGAAGAATGAGAAGAACAAAAGCAAGGGAGAAGAGAGAAAAATTTTCTTCCACTAGGAAAATTATCTAGCAGTGCTCAAAAAAGATGAAGAACCTTATTTATCAATGTGAAATGGAGTTAAGAAATGTTACATGGAAACCACGGATTTCAAAACAAAACAACAATGATCCACTTTACATAAAACACATAATTCATGTGCCCAAATGCATGAAAAGGTCAAAGAGGTTACGTGATATATAACTACACAGTAGGTAGGATTCAGAATAATTTTTTTTCCTCAAAGTGTTATGTAACATTTTATTTTAGACTAAACAAAACAATAAACCTCCTCCAAATAAACTCTCCAGAGCCAGCTTAGTGCCTGAGGTATCACTATAATCATTCCTCTTTAGTTAGCTCATTATGGCTGGGTGTGGTGGCGCATATCTGTCACATCCCCACACCACAGCTGAGGTGGAAGGAGTTCATGCTTGAGCTCACACAGCCAGATCAAGCCAACTCATATGCCTAGCAAGATCTCATCTCAAAAACCAAAAGGTAAGAACATAATAAAAATTAGCCCAATGGCTCCCCATTCTCAGGTCAGGTCAAAAGCTGGGTACTCCTATGCTATGGAGAAAAGTGCAGGGGAAGCACAGTGTGTCACCAGAGAGGCACTAGGACCCTGAGGGTGCTAGTGCCCAGGAAAGCTCCCTCCCTCCGGGCTCCTGATAGAGTTACTCAGCAAGTGTCTCAAATAAACAGCACAGTCTTAGCCTAGCAAACAAGTCAGGACAAGTTAAGGCTTTCTTTACATCTAGGGTACTTCTCTAAAGGCAGTGGAAAACCACATTCTGGGTAAATGAGCAGAGCCAGACAATACTGACAATTCACTTTTCCAAAAAAAAAATTTATCACAATTTAGTATGGGAAGAATCTCAATCACATGTAGAGTGATTCCTTGTGGTCTAGAACTTAACATCAGCTTTGTGTAACGTCAAAGGTCAGGCTAGACGTGCCTGTATTTTCAGTTGATTTTTCTTTGGTGGGCTGAAGGTAGTTAACACACCTCCTTTTGCCCCTTTGAAGCCCACTCTGTCAGCAGCTGAAGGTGATCAGAAATGGACAGGGCGAGGGCAGCACCGAGGCTGCAGTTTAGCAAGAGCCCTGCGGAATAATAGGAAGAAGACTTGCTCATTCATAAGTTACATCACACAGTAAAAACCATCATCAAAACCCACCAGGAGATCTTTGGTTTCCTATCAACGCTTTCCTTAAACCACCAGATTCTAAGAAGAAATGAATTGCATTTGAGTCATCTGTTTTACTGACAGCATCTTCTGGTAATAAGCATCAGAAGAAATAATCAGAAGAAAATAATCTTTAGCAAGCACCTGGGACCAGAATATGTTACTTAAAATGAGAAAAGGCTAGAGAGCTTCAAACTTTCGGCTAAGCTGTGGCCCCAGGACAAAAATGAAGACAGTCTCTTGCTGTTTTCTACAAAATACCCAAAGGAGACACTTGGGCTCCTAGAACAACCCTGCAAAGCAGAGGTGGGAAAAGGGAATTTCTGAAACTCGTAGACACCCAAGATACGCAACTTCACAGAACTGCAGACTGTGACGGGCGGCGTGGTCGTGGAACTCCATTGGCCTGGCCTGTGCTCCCCAGGAGCACTCCCGTGATTTCCTGCCTAGTCACATTCTAACCTCTCCTCCCTCCAAGTCACTCCTAAAAGAAGCCACAAGCCAGAAAGATCCCCAAGCAACCAGCTGAAAAGCAACAGAATCAAAACCTGATAATCCGCTTCCATTCCCTGTCCACAGTCACCACTTGTGTAGAGAAGGCGTTTAATTAAGTCAGCTGGCACATGTATCTGTGTGTGCGTTTCTGTAGAGAGAATCACTGAGCTCGCGGAAGAAGCCAGCGTGGGTTCAGGGCCAGCGCTGCTGCCATCCTGGGGACAGAGCCGAGGCCACGGCTTCCCGACTCTGCTCCCTGCTGTGGAGGGCTCATGACACAGTTAAACTCGGTGGCCTCCAGTGGTTCTCTGGGCTGCCAGGGATATTAATTTATCTCACAAAAGAAGGGGAGCCTGCCAGGACCACGGCACACTGCACATGGTTTAGAGGAAGGGGCCTTCTAGCCAAGCGTCTGCTGTGCTTCCGCCTTCGGTGGGACCCAGCCAATCTTTCAACATCTCCGGTTGCTTCCTCAACCTGTCTGAAGGGCAGTCACAAGAGCAAAAGACCTGCTGCATACGTGCTTTTAGGAAACAATGCTACGTTGTACACTAAAAGGTGTGCAGAGGATAATACCTGTTGAATGCTCCCTGCGATAAAGAGCTCTTCATGTTTTCTAAATTTTCTGCAATGAAGATATCTTAATTTTATAGGGCAGAAAATTAATAGAAATTAATTGGGGGAAGCATTCTTGAGAAGGAAAGAGATAAAGTATCTGTTGAAATATAATAGAGTATAAATAGTATGGACATTGAACCCTAGATCTACAGGCAAAGAGAGACCTTGGAAGGGATGGCCCATTTAAACCTCAATTTCAACATCTATAAAGCATGGAGAATTATGGTACATGCCTCACAGGACCATAAGGAGGATGAAATAAAAATGGAAAGCCTCGCGTAGCACACTATGTGAAACAGTGGCATGAGGCAGAGAAGCAGGTAAACACAGTGTCCACGAGAACCATCATTTTAATATCAAAATACATTAAATAGCTTCACCTCCCAGGAGCCCCTATGGGGGTAAATATGGAAGTGATAATATATCTCAACATCTCACCCCTTATTTATAAACAAGAATAATAACCATATTTAATATTCATGGAGTGACTAATTTTGTCCTCAGACTTATTCTGAGAGTTTCTGCATGTTATAAAGGTTATTAACGAGGTGAGACTGGTTTTTACGTGGTTTCCACTTTAAATTCAGTAAGGCGGGTAGTATACTGCACCCAGCCATTCAGGAAGTCTCTGCCCAGGGCCCGCGGTGGAAGGCTCCGCATCTTCATCCCAGAATGCTCCTGGCGGCCCACTCCCAGCACAGAGGGGAGCCGGAGAAGAGAAGCCACTATCGTAGGAGTGTGAAGCCAGGAGACCTCTCCTGCTCCGGCTACAGCTCCAGGCAGAAGCAGACGCGACATCACAGATGTTAAAGGAGCCAGTCAAGTTTAAAAGTATAACTTGCTAATGTGAGTTTTTAAACCAATTCAAAATTTAAGTGAATCTCTGTCTCCAAATCCTTACGAGGGACTGACTGATGAGCTGTAACTGAGCAGGTTTGTGCATTTGCAGCTCCGGATTTGCTCGTCGTGGTGGGCCTGGAGGAATCCGTGTGATATATTCTAAAATACCGAATAGCAGCCTCTATTGGTTTTAGAAGCCACGTGAGCCAAAAGCATGCCCATGATTCTAATGAGGTTCAAGCATCAGAGTTCTCGCTCAACCCATCTCCGGACAGAGAGCACAGAGGGCGGCGATGCCACACACACAAGAGGGCTGCAAAAGCACAAGCAACTCGAAGAACCATGGGATTAGTGCTCCCTGGTGTGTTCAGTTTTAAGTCTGTTGAACGTGAGTGTGGAAGGTGCTAACAGGGTGGCTTCATGGCACGAAAGAACACAGGTACACATGAAGGCACCCCAGTAACTACTGCCGGCGAAATGGAAGAACCTGCCTGGTTACACACTGCCGAGAGGAACTCTCATCTCTCTGACAGGAAGACAGCAGAGATGAGGGTGGATGAGGCTCGTCCCTCAACCGGGCTTCCCGGTCCAGCTTCTGTGAACGACCTCTGCAAGTTTTAGGGAGCTGAGGGGGGGAATTTGTCACCCAGAAAGCAGTGCTGGCTTCATGACAGGGGAATCAACAGGCCCCATGAGGCAGTCTGCCATCACAAATAAAAGCACCCACTGTAGGCGTGGCCTTGATTCATGTCCTAGTTTGTTATCTGTGAAACTAGAGATGCATTACTTGATCTCTTTCACTCTCACTGGATTTGAGAAATTATCACGGGAAATGGCCAAGGAACGAGGTCTGATCTTTGAGAACATCTTTTCCCTCCCCAAGTCACCAAAGTGAAGCCAACTGCTCAGATAACAATCAAGCAGAGCAACATCCTTCCTGTACCAGGCTGGAGAAAGACCGATCACCATCCACAGTGGTGTCAAGGCCTAGAGGCGCGCTCTGGTTGCACAGAGGGAGCTAGGCACAGGCCCTGATCATCCTTCAGCCCAACTGTTGCCACAGGTCTCCTAGTTGATCCCTGCACAATTGATTACCTCAGTGGTGCAGCTGATAAACATCTGCTTGTAAGATCAGAAGAGCTATTTTCAAAAGGGAGTTATCATTTATGAGAACTACTTTAGGAAACAAGGACAATACATAAAGGCAGCAAGAAAACTGCTGAAGAAAATTCCATCATGGGCTGCACCTTTTTTATTCATTTTGTTTGGTTGTATTTTGGTCTTATTTGTGTAGCAGGGTCTTCATCAGGCTAGGTGAAGCTCTACCACAGATCCATATATCTCAGCCCTCACAGATGATACTCTTCAGCCTTATCCAAGTCAGACAGCAAGCATAGCTCAGAATCCTTAACCTCAGGGGTCGACTCAACTGGTGGAATTAGCCGCAGGCCCACAGAAACAGAACAAAAGAAATACACGACGCTCACGAACCAGAAACTCCAGGAGAGGTTGTCTGCTGACTCTGAGCTTCACCATGGTCTAGAGCAGAGCCAGACACTGAGCCGGACGGGGAAGGAGACGGTGCCACCTATTCATCTGCAGTCATTATAAGCATGGAAAATGATACCAAAATAGCCCAAAGAATGGTGTTTTAAAAATACTATATGGAGAAACTATGTACAGTGTACACAGAGGAAGAGTGGTATATGAGAAATGGATGGGACATCTGCTCAATTTTCTGTAAACGTAAGACTGTTCTTTTAAAAAGTCTTTTAATTTAAAAAAATGACTCCTAAGCCAGACGCACTGGAAAATGCTGCCTCCCGGCACTCTGGGTGGTAGAGGCGGCAGGAAGACAAGTCTGAGTTCCATCCAGGCAACTTAGCGAGATGCCATCTCAGAACAAAATGTTTAAAAAGGCTGGGAACGTAGCTCAGTACCGTCCCTGAATTCAATCTCTAGCACCATAAAATGAAAAGTAAGTAAATACAGTCTCTGCAAGACTGCTGGGTTGAAGTCCGGGCTCCGGTGCTGGTGTCCTGGGCTTGGCCGGGGGTGCCACCTCCTCCTGCTGGCCCCACTGGGCCCTGCCTCTTCAAGGTGTGTGTCATCCTTATAAAGAGTTGTAGTGAAGAAAAATGAAACAATCCAGTTAAAATAGTACCTGTCCTTACTTAAAAACTGATTTTTTTTAAAAAATTGGAGATAACTGCCTGGTAATTTAGGCTGTAGTACTAATGTTTCTTTCCTATAAAAAAAATTGTATAAATGGCCTCAAACATTATAGTGTCATCTATAAATTTTGAAATCAAGCTAAGCATGGTGGTGCATACCTGTAATCCCAGCCCTTGGGAGGCTTAAGCAGGAGGATTGGCATGAGTGTGAGACCACACTGTGCTGCATAATGAACTCATGGTGAGCCTGAACTACATATTGCAGCAAATCATGAAGATGATTATACGTCATGACCAAGTGGAATTCATCCTAGGAATGCAGGGATGATTCAGTATACCCAAATGCATAAACGTAATAACCACACCTACAGAGCCAAACGCAAAAACCAAATGATCATCTCAATAGATGCAGAAAAAACTTTTCACAAAAGTTCAACACTCATTCATGATTTAAAACACTATAGAAAATTGCAATAGATGGCCTACATCTCAACCCAGTAAAAGCCATCTCCGAGAAACCGACAGCCAACAACATACTAAATGGACAAAAACTGAAAGCCTTTACTTTAAAATGAGGAACAAGATAAGGATGTTCACTGGCTCTACTCCTATTCAAATAGTTCTGAAAATATTAGCCAGAGCAATTAGACAAGAGAGAGAAATACAAGGAATAATGATTGGAAAAGAAGAAGGAAAATTATCATTATTTGCAGATGACATGATACCATACATAGATGACCACAAAAACTCCACCAAAAGACTTGTGGATTCAACAATCAAATTCAGTAGCATAGCAAGGTACAAAGTCAACACTCAAACCTCAATAGCATTTTTGTACATAAAGAATGAATGCTGGAAAAGAAAAATTAGGAAAATCATGTCTTTCATAATAACCAAAAAAAAAAAGAAAGAAAGAAATACTTAGGAATCAATCTCACAAAGGAAGTAAAGGATTTACACTGTGAAATTTACAGTACTCTGGGAAAAGAAATCAAAGAGAATTTCAGAAAATGGAAAGATATTCCTTGCTCCTGGACTGGAAGAATAAACACTGTGAAAATGGGCATACTTCCAAAATTGTCATGCAGACTTGATACAATCCAGATTAAAATTCTATTAGTATACCTCATAGATCTAGAGAAAACAGATCTAGAGAAATATTCATCTGGAACCAGAAGAGACCTAGAATATCAAAAGCAATTTTTAGTAACAAGGATAGGCAGGAGGTATCACAATCCCTGGCATGAAATTATACTATAAAGCTACTGTGATAAATCAGCACGGTACTAGCAAAGAACCAGTCCTGAGGATCAGTGGAACAGGTCATAAGATACAACCACAACTGCAATCACACTCAGTCACCTTATCTTTGATAAAGGGTCCAAACATGATCACTGGAAGAAAAATAGCCTCTTTAATAAATGGTGCTGGAAAAACTGGCTCTCCATATGCCAAAGGCTAAGATTAGACCCATTTCTATCACCATGCACTAAACTACAGTCAGAATGGATCAGAGACTTAAACATTAAATCAGAAACACTAAATCTCCTGGAGGAAAATGTAGGTAGAAATCTTAAAGATATAGGGTAGGTAGGGAGTTCACAAACAAAAAACAAACTGCATGGGGAATACTTCAAAGAATCAACAACTGGGATCTCATCTGTTTGAGAAATTTCTACACATCAAAGAAATCACCAACATGAAGAAAAGAAAATCCATGAACTGGGAAAAATTACAGCCAATGGTCCCTCTGACAAAGGCCTTCTATCTAGAACATATAAAGAATTAAAACAGGGCTGGTGAGATGGCTCAGTGGTCTAAAGCACCTACTTAGAACAAGCTAAGTTAAGCAATGCACAGGGACCGCGGTTCAATCCCCCAGCACCACATGCCAGCCAGCCCCGCCCCC
>NDGN011508966.1:3710-15218 GCA_002564285.1 Tympanoctomys barrerae
CCTCCTTCCCTCCTTCCCTCCTTCCCTCCCTCTCTCCCTGCCCCTCCTCCTTCCCTCCCTCCCTTCTTTCTTCACCCTCCTTCCTCTTTTTCATCAGGAATTACACGGGAGCCTTCGCTAGATGTGAACTACACACCTAGTCCTCTTTAAAAAGCTTTTATCTTGAGGCTCCACCACAGTTGCTGACTCCCCCAAACTGGGTGGAAACTGGCGTTCTTCCTGCCTCAGCCTCCCTGGGTGTTGGAACGACAGGTGTGGGGTGTCGTGCCCTGCTCCAGTTGCACCCCTTCTTGTGGGGACAGCAGTAGTACTGGATCAGCAGGCACCCCGATCATCTCATTCTAACCGAAGTACTTCTGTAAGGACCTTACTTCTGAAGAGGGTGATATTCCAAGTCCCTGGGGGATTAGAACTTCAACATGATTTTTTGGAGGGGGAGGCCGGGCAGGGGCACACACAGTTCAATGCATAAGACACTGCCAGGGCCTTGGGCTGAATGAATGTGACAAGCAGTGACTAAGACTCAGCCTCTGGCCAGATGTGGTGGCACCCACCTGTAATCCCAGCATTCTGGGAGGCTGAGGCAGGAGAAGAACTTCAAGTTTGAGGCCAGTCTGTCTTAGAGAGTTTGAGGCCATCCTGAACTACAGAGTGTGACCCTGTCTCAAAGAACAAAACGCAACACACAGAGGGGGGAAAAAAAGAAGGGGGCAGCTGGGGGAGGCGGCCTGAGGTACGCTAGGGGCTCGAGCTGCACGCTGGTGCACACGGCCCTCAGCCCCTCTGGGTGCCACTGGTGAGGTCCCAGTGGGTGCCTGGGGCTCCACTTCCCTCTGTCATCTCCCAGAACTACGTGAGCTGCCACAGCCCCAGCCCCAGCAGCCCCTTGAGGTGGCCGAATGTCCAGTATCAGGTACTGGGGGGCCGGACGAACAATAAGATCATTTTTAAACAAAGGAACGGGATCTACACCTTCCACCTTTCCATCCTGGATCCGTACTACAGGTGAGTGGGGTCCCTGGGAGTGACAGCTGTGGACGCCCACCCCCATCCGAGGGCTCTCCCTCAGGAAATCCACCCACCCATCCGAAATTCACTACTAGATTTAGGGGCTGGGAGTGCAAGGTGGCGCACGCCTGTCATCTCAGCCCTCAGCAGGCTGAGGCAGGAAGATCCCTGTGACTTCAAGGCCAGCCTGGGCTACATAGTCTCAGAAAATTAAAAACAACAAACAACACACAAATCCATGGAGAACAGAGCGGGGGGCTGGCTCCCAGGCCCTCGGGGTCACTGTGGACAGAATGGACCACGTGGTGAGCTGGGCTGCTGCTGTGGGCCCTCCTGCCGCTGGGTTTGTGTGCAGTGGGGGGACCAGGCCTCCCCATCCGTGTCCAGCTACTGCCGCCTGGAGACCACCTTCAGCATCTACGTGTACGGCGCCTATCCACTGCCCCTCTTTGTGCCTGGAGTCACCATCATCCTGCTCGTGTGTGGCACGCTGCTGGCTGTGTGGCTGGCCCACATCCTCCCCAGACTTCCCCACACGGACACCTGCCACAAGCTCAGGGAGGCCTGCAGGCAGCTGAGCTGGAGATGCTGCAGGCTCTGCCGCCAGCTCCGGCTCCGGCTCCGTCTCTGTCTCCGTCTCTGTCTCCGTCTCCATCTTGGGAGCCCTGGGAAGTCACCCTGATCCTGCCCCCAGGCTGTCTGAAAGTAAAATATTCTGCAACAAAGCCAGAAGCTGCACGGACCAGCCATGCTTTCCTCCCGTATTGTGACACTTCGGCACCCTGGGTTATACTTAGGCAGCTGTGGGGTACAGACAGCAGTAACTCGTTATGTAGCGCTGGCCAAAATCAAACTCGTGGCGGTCCTCCTGCCTCAGCCTCCTGCTGGGATTAGAAGCATGTGCTGCCACACCTGGCTTTTTGTGTTTTGGTACTGGGGATGCAATTTAGGTCCTCTTGAGTGTACGGCGCCTACCCGCTGCCCCTCTTTGTGCCTGCACTCAACTATGCCTTCAGCTATCCCTTTATCTTTTATTTTTTTGTACTGGGAATTGAAATCAGGACCTTGTGCTTGCCAGGCAGGCCCCGTGCTGAGCTATCTCCCGGGCTCCAATCACTTAGTCTAGCCAGGCAGGCTTCTTACATGGTGGTGCAAATGGGCCACCGCAGCACTCGAGAGGCTGAGACAAAATTGTCTGCCTCTAGTCTGAAGAAGAAAAAAACAACAAACTCCTCAATGCAGGAGTCTAGGTAGTGGATGCTCCCATTTCTGAGGCTGTCCCCACCTTTGCCATTTGGCTGTCCCTTTTCCAGTCCCAGGGCGCTTGTTCACCATCTCCTGCAGCTCCAGGGTCCCCTGCTTGACTCCTCAGACCTGGGTCTTGCCTCGCGCCTCACCCGTCCTGTGGGACACAGCTCACCCGCAGGGCATGCGGCAGGAGGAAGGTGTCCACACCCAGGTGACGGCCACCAGAGCACAAGAGTACTGGATGCGAAGCTGAGAAACCAAATCCACTTTAATGGGGGGCAGAGTCCAGGTCCTGCCTGGGCCCAGTGGCGGCCTGCTTGCCCTTGCCCCCCGCCTTCCCCTTCCTGGCCGAGGAAGGGGGCCGCTTCTTCCTACGGGTGTCAGCCTGAGGGACAGGGGCCACAGGGTCGGCTCCAGAGGTGGCAGGGCAGGCCTGTGGCTCCTCATCTAGTGCCTTAAAGTTGAACAAATAGTCCACGTTGGATACTGTGTCCAGGATCTCAGGGACACTGTAGTCAAATGACAGCAGCTCTTCAGGGAGGTGCAGTGAGTGGATGTCACTGACTGAGGTGTCCTGGCCACTGTGGCTCTTGGGGGGGCGATGCCTGCTGCCGGGGAGGCGTGGCCCATTCTTGGGGGGGCACTGCTTGCTCTTGGGGGGGCACTGCCCAGTATTGGGGGAGTGCGGCCCGCTGTTGGGGGTGTGTGGCCCACTGGGGGGGCTTTGCCGGCTGCTGGGGAGGCACAGGAGGCGCGGCTCAGGGACCCTGCACACTGGTGTGACTCCAGCTCTCGGCTCAGTACGGCCTGGCAAACAATCAAAGAGCCTCATGGCGTCCTCCAGGAGCACCTTGTCAGGCAGCGTGGAGGTCCGGGCCACCTCGTGCACTGGGGCCTCACCTGTGTCCGACAAGGTGGCTTCCAGGGCTTTGGGCTCACAGGGAGCAGGCGGCGGTGGTTGGGACAGGTGCAGCCCAGCCTCCCTGCAGCCCTGAGGCGCCTTGGTGGAGAAGACCAAGGGTTCAGCAGGCTCCTCAAGGCCCTCAGGCCCTGGAACCTGGCCTTGGTGACCTTGGGGCTGACCGAAGGTGCCAGGGGCCAGCGGGGCCTCAGCAGGCAGTGAGAGGAGCAGCGGGGGCACTGTGGTGTCTTTGGCAGGTGGCAGGGGGGCCCGGCCTCCCTTGAGCAGCAGTGAGGGCAGCTCCACAAAGCCAGGGGGTCCCCTGCCCCCCAGGAAGCCCAGGGCCTCGTGGCTGGGCCCCTCTGGCGGGAAGTAGGGCATGAGGTATGGGGGTCCTGCTGGCTGGTAGTGGGGGTACGGGGGTGGCACTGGGGCCTTGGCATAGCGCTGGGGCTCCAGGAGGTAGCTGCCTGGCGAGGCAGGGCCCTTGGCCACCGCCAGCTTGTACAGGGCCTGGCCGAAGTCGGTGGTGGCCCACTCGATTCGGTAGATGCGGGGGTCGAAGAAACACCCACAGGGGGCCATCTGGAAGCCTGCGGGAGTGGGGATGGGGACCCTAAGAGTAGCCTCCAGGGGGAGACGGCACTTGGGGCAAGCGGCACAGCATGGGCCTTTCAGGGTTCCCCTGGGAAGCAACCGGAGCTGGGAGGGGACTCCTTTGGAAGCCAAGGCACACAGATCTTTTTCTGGGGTCCTGCCTGGAAAATGGGGGCCCGGGCTTTATCTCGGCAGTTCCTTTGGGTAATAATGGCACCAGGCTTTGGGGGGGGTCTCATCTGGGGGAAGAAGGCTATTTCAGGGGCTCATCTGGGGGTGGGGGACGTGGTGTTTCCTTAGAGGACCCCATTCAGGGCACTGGGGGCACAGCCCTTTCCTTGGGTCCCATCCAGGGATGGGACAGGGACAATCTGGAGCCTGCTCAAGCCACCCGGCTCCCACATCTTCGGTCCAGGTTAGGGAGGCTCCAGTACCTGCCGGGGGAACAGGAAACACGTCTTTCTCCAAGGTTGGGGGTTGGCACAGCAGGTTCGCAGAGGCTGTGGACAGAGGCGCCGAGCGGCAGGGCCCTGAGCTGCTGGGCGGAAGCCGGGCCTGACTGTCAGCTGCCCCCAAACGCCCCCCCTCAGGTCATACCCATGGTGGGCAGAGTGTCGGTGCCTGCGAGCACAGGGCAGCCGCCTGGGCCCACGTTGTTCCCGAGGCCCTGGGGGCTGAAGCCATCCTGGGAAGCTGCAGGCATGGAGAAGGGTTTAGGGTGCTCCATGGTGGGTGGGGGTCTGGCCTGGGCAGACCTGGGGCACAGACCACCCACCAGGAAAAAGGCCACGGCCCGCAGTGTTCTGTCTGCTGGTTACTGGGGCAGCAGGCTGACGCTGAGCCCTGCCCACTCCTTGAGATTCCGGGGGGGTGTGGGGGTGAGCAGGGAGCCAAGAGGGACCCCTGGGGGTCACAGTCAGGTGTGCCCTAGAGCAACCCAACCCTGGGCAGGTGCCCCCACCTTCCACCTCTTCTATCTACGTCCTGGTAATGGCCCCAGCCTGCCCACTCCAGGTGGTGGCCCTGATGCACACCCCCACTGTCCTGCCGGCATCTGGGGCAGAGCACTTGTCTGGCATGCGGGGTTACTGAGTAAGCAGGCAGGGAACTGCTGAGCCAGGGGCCAGCCAAGGCCGAGCTGCAGGCAGGGGAGGCAGGGGCAGGGGCTGCCTCAGCAACAAGAGACACGCAAGGACTTTAAAAGAATACAATTTATTAAGCCAGGCACGGGAGCACACGGCCGCGATGCCAGCACTGAGGAGGCTGAGGCAGGAGCGCTACCTTGAGTTTGAGGCAAGCCTGGGCTACATAGTTCAAGGCCAGCCTGGACTACATAGTGAGACTCTGTCTCAAAAGGCCAACCCCCTCCCCACAAAAACAAAAATCTGTTGTCCTATAAACCAAGCCAGGCCCGGGGCAGCAGCTACTTGTAGGCATTGGCCTTGTGCTTGGGCAGGAAGGCGAAGTTGGGTGGCACAGGGCCCAGCAGCATCTCACTGTGAGGAGAGAGGGAGGGAGGGAGGGGAGGTGGGCATCAGGTCAGGCTGGGGTCTGGGAGGCTGGCTCCATTCCCACCCCGACTGGGTGCCCTAACGCACCTGATGCGGATCCAGTCAGCCGCCTGCTGGCTGGCCATCAGCGTCTCTAGGTAGTCACGGCCCAGGTAGTAGGGGGGGCGCTCATTGATGCGCTGCGGGAGCAGCTCCAGCAGGCCCACAGGTACATACCTGCAGGGGCAGGGCCAGGGGCAGAGTTGAGGACAGGGCCAAGACTGGGTGGGAAGGGCTGTAGGTCAGGTAAGGAAGGATCAAACGCAGGAAGGGAGAAGCCAAAGCTAGTTGGGGCAGGCAAGGAGGGAGGGACCACAGCTGGTCAGGACACAGCCTAGGTGATCACAGTGGGGGCGGGGCCAGGGCTGGTGGGGCGGGGCCAGGGCTGGTGGGGCGGGGCCAGAGCCCACCTGCAGAGGAAAGACAACCACTCCAGCAGGAAGCGCCTTGTCTTCTCCACACCCTGCGTGTCTGAGCCCCAGTGCTCTAGGCCATAGTGTGTGAAGTCCCGCAGGATGTCCAGCCGCTCAGAGGATGAGATGTCCCAATGCCTCTGCTCCTTTATCTCCGTGAACAGCCAGGGCTTCAGCAGGGCACCTCTGCAGGGACAGGGACAAAGCTCAGCGGGACCCCACACCGCACCTGGAGGCCCATGGTGTTCATGTCTCTGAGCACACACAGACATACTAAGTGCCCTTGTCTTGTCCCAGCCCACACCTGCCTGTCTGCCTGCTACAGCCTGAGTTCCAGGTAGCCCTGGCTATTCAATGACCTTGCAGGGAACCTACCGGGCAATCATGATCCCAGCGACTCCCGTCTGCTTGGCTCGGTTGGCATCCTCATATGATAAGATGTCCCCATTCCCTGAGGGGAGAGGCTTGGGTCTCAGGAGTTGCAGGGTGGCAAGAAGCCCACCAGCTATTCAGGAATCCTAGGCCCCTGGCAGTCCTTGGCACAACAGGGGAGTCAGTGGCATGGGTGCCCCTGGGCAGCAGGGGACAGCACTCACCGAAGAGTGGCATGGGGCTGGCCACCTCCACGCACTGCTGGATGTATTGCCAGTCGGCCAGCTTAGTGTAGCGCTGCTCCCGGGAGCGGCCGTGGAGCTGGGGGGACGCCATGGGAGGAAGAAGGCAGAGAAGATGGGGAGAGGAGGATGGGCTGAGAGGGCACAGGGGCGGGGGTGGAGAGAGGGGCACAGCGAAAGTGAGGAACAGCAAATGGAGAAAGAGGCCATTAGAGGAGATACTGGGGCTCCCACGGCCCAGATGCCCTCAGCGCCCCGAGACCCACCGTGACGAGAGCAGCACCCCAGGCCCGAAGCTCGGGCAGCAGGCGGTGTGCCAGGTTCACGTGCTCCTGGACTCCTGTGCGGATCTTCACGGTCAGTGGCACATCCAGCACCTGCAACAGGGACCATGTGGTCAGGCAAGTGGTTGGGGCTGAGGTGGGGTGGAGGCAGGTGGGGACGTCCCACATGTACCTGGCTCATGCCACGAACGATCTGCTGGAACTTGGCGGGGCGGTTCATGAGGGCACAGCCACCACCCTGCGTGAGAAGTGCAGGTGGGGCGTGGGTGGACCTGGAACGCCATGCTCACCCCAGCCCTGTGTGCCAACATAGGCCACCAGAAGCAAAGCCCACCCTCCCCAGTCACATGCAGGCTTCCAGACCCCCACCCTGCCATGCCATCAGCTGGCTTGGTCCCCACTGCCCAGACAGGGAAACTGAGGCCTGAGCCCAGGGCAGCCAGCAGCTGCTACCTTCTTGTACACGAGGTCGATGGGGCAGCCAACATTGATATCCACAAAGTCCACCTCGATGGTGCGGTTCAGCAGCTCTGCGCACTTTGTCATGGTGTCTGGGAAGCCGCCTTCTAGCTGCAGGGACAGCAGGCCGGAGCCAGACCAAGCTGTCTCTGTTGGTCACTCAGAGCCACCAGGGTTTCAAGCCAGCCCCCACCCCCAGCCTCCCCAGAAGGCACTGATCTCTTTGAGACCATCTGATGCGGACACTACCCTTAGTCAAGAGGGGCAGGGCACGTGACCCAGGCAGGTCCCTAAGGAGGCTCCCAACACGGCCACTGGGGGCCCCTACTCCCTGTCCCCCAGGGCCAAAAACAGACCTGGACCCCGAAGATGTCCTCGCATGGGTGGCGTTTGAGCAGGGCCCACTCAGACGTCTGGCCCTGCAGCAGGTTGGTGCACATGGCCATCTCCCCACACGTCACATCTGCTCCAAAGCGCTTACAGATCCGCCGGAAGGGTAGGTTCCCACACTGGGGCCACAGGACACATGCGTTTGTTCTACTGGGGGGGGGGGCCAGGAAGGGGCCCCCGGCACCCACCCCTGCCTGAAACCCACAGCTGGATGCACCAGTGTCCCCCGCTGCCCACAGGCCGTGCAGACCTCAAGCAGGTCCTACCGTTGTGAGTGGGGCCAGGTACAGTTTGCCACTGATGTCCAGCTGGGGGGGGAGAAGATTCGCAGTGAGACCTGGGCCACCTGCAGTCTAGGACATGATTTTCTCTGCCCTGCCCAGCTTGGCTCCTTTTCACTTCTATACCTTTCTACGTGTACTAAATAATCTTGACCCTGTATTTGCTACTGAAGAGCTTTTATTCAACAGTCAAAATCCAAGTTGCTGTGCCGACTCTTTGGGGAAGCCCTCCAACACGGGCATCTGTCCCTCTCTGACCCTCAAGGACTAAGAGTCTAGTTTTCTCTGGGCTCAGCCCCCAAGAGGAAAGATGATGTCCCAGCTGGGAGTGATGCCAGGGCACAGCCTGTGATTTCCCGGTGTCTGAATAGGAACATGGATGACCATAAGGAGTGAGCACTGGCGTGGTCCTCAACAGGGAGCCCGAGACACCTACCCGCTTCTTCTCACAGGGCCGCAGCCTGACCACGTCCTCGTCCGTCAAGGGCCCGCAGGTCTGTGTAGGGCTTCCGGGAGGGGTGCCAACCCCCAGCCCTGCAGGGTCCTGCTGGGCAGCACAGTGGTTCTGCCCTGGATCACCCTCAGGAGTAAGCTTGGTGACAACTGTGGCTGGAGCGGGGCCCTGGCCGAGCCCACGCAGGGCCTGCTCTGCACGCTCAAAACGGACCTGGCGTTTGCGCAGCTGCCGCTGCAGGGCCTTGTCCAGGGCATTGCGCAAGGGTGGCAGGTGGGCCCTGCGGGCCAATAGGTCCTCGAGCACTAGGTTCTGGCCCTCGGGCCCCAGGTGGGCACCAGCAAAGCGGCAGGTCACGCCATAGGGGCACCTGCCAAAGGTTTCGAAAAGCACACAGCGGGTGCCCAAATCAGGAGGCTTGCTCTCCAGGTAACGGCCCACGTCATGCAGGAATCGGCAGCGGTCCCCAAAGAAACACTTGGCAGGTGATTCCTGCAGGAGACAAGGAGGCTGTGAGGGGGGTGAGGGGGCATGTGGGTAGTGGGAAGCCCACCTGTGAGGATCACACCCAACCCCCACTATGCATAGGAAGAGAAGCAATGCAGGGGCTCCCCAGTTTACAGCAGGGTCATACCTGAAGAAGCCCACTATAAGCCGAAAATACCATCAGTCATCAAACAAATTTAAGAAGCCAAGTATAGTGGCGCACACCTGTAATCCCAGCACTTAGGAGCCTGAGTCAAGAGGACTGTTATGAGTTCGAGGCCAGCCTGGGCTAGAGTGAGATCCTGTCTCAACAAAACAATACCTCCCAACATAGTTAATGCACCAGAGTGTCATTTATCCACTCTCATGATCTTAGGACTGCCTGGGACTGAATGTCCCAAGAGAGGATCATGTGACATTACAATCCAGAAAAGATCAAAATTTAAAGGACAGCTGCTGCTTCCTTTTTTTTCTTTCGGTTTTTTGGAGACAAGCTTTCACTTAGCAGGACTTGACTATACTCTGTGTAGCTCAGGCTGGCCTTGAACTCACAGTGATCTTCCTGCTTCAGCCTCTCAAGTTTTGGGATTACAGGTGTGCGCCACCACACCTTGCTCAAGGGCAGTTTCTACTGAGTATAAGTCACTTTCCCACCACTGCAAGTCAAAAAAGCAAACTGAACACAGTCATCTCAGCCACTGGGGAGGCTGAGGCAGGAGAATCTCAAGTTTAAGGCCAGCCTCAGTGACTTAGCAAGACTCAGGAAATACAGATCAGTGTTCAGTGTTTGCCTGGCATGCATGAGGTTCTGGATTCCAGACCCAGCATTGCAAAGTAAAGCAATGAATAATAGAAGTCAAAAAAATAAGTCAAACAAACTAAGCCAGCACGAATCATACCCACATCACACTACGACTGACGAGGAGAACACCAAACGGAGACTCAGAAGGAGCCCTGAAAAGGCCTGGTGGGGCTGAACTCACCTGGATCAGGGAAGGGCAGAGCCGATTCTGGTCATACTGCGCAGGCTTCATGTGGGGCCGGCCCTTGTTCTGGCCCCGCGCTCTCTTCTGTCCGGGCGGCTGCTCCCCAGGCTCCGCCGCTGCTGCCCCGGATGCCGCTGCCGCCACCACCTCCTGCGTCTGCTCATCCTCCAGTCGGATCCTCTTGGCCTCAGGCTCAGGCACGTCACTGCCATCAGGGTCTCCTGCCTCAGTTTCCTGGCAGAGCTTTTCTTGCCCTTTGGCTTCCAGGAACCCGTGGAAGTGTTCCCTGGTGGTGAGGTATCTGGCGGCAGAGAGGGGAAGAAAAGGACCCATTCAGGGGCCCCCCTGTACTTAGCCCCAAGGCACTGGCGGATGAGAATGGGTGCCCCTGCTGGAGTGCTTCTGGGAGCTCACTACTTTGAAACAGTCACTTGCCAGACTGGAAGAACCTCAAGGCCAAAGGGAGAACTCAAGTTATTTTTTGTACGTATGTATGTTTGTAGGTACTGGTGACCGAACCAAGCTGTATCACGGAGCTACATAAGCACCCTTTTTTATTCTGAGAGGTTCTCACCGAGTTGCTCAGACAGGAGTCAATCATGAGATCCTGCTGCCTAACCTCCCTTGGTGCCTGGATTACAGGTGTGCGCCACTACGCCTATCCTGCGAGGGTCTGTTTTTGTCCCCAATTTTACACAGCCCTGAACAGCCTTAATCTGGATAAAGTAACAACAAAAACAAACAAGTCCCAGAATGCCTCGCAGCGAGGACCAGACCGCTATCTTTTCCAGCAGCCTTTCAGCCTGTAAGACACGGTAGGCCCCAGAACACTGTGCACCACTCGCTTCGGACACAAGTACCGCTTCCCTAACTGCAACTAAAGGTGCACAGGTGCTGCCCAGCCATTCGGAGGGACTACAATTCCCAGAAAGCACCGCCCGCCTTAGAAAGACCTCTCTAAACCCCGCCCGCCTTAGCATGCACGTGGCCGTTCTTTGGACATATGACAGCTTCCAAAGTGCACGATCTCCGGATCTCTGGTGTGGTCGAGCACCTACCTTACGGGTGGAAAAAGAGCACATACTGAAGGGTCGCGGGGCAGAGTCGAGACCACTGTCCCACCTCCCGAGGTGCACCGTTCGGGAAGCGCTACAGATACCGAACAGACCACATAAGATTATCCCCCTCCTCCCTCGGGGACTCACTGAGGCTTAATGGGCGCCACGCCCCGTTCCAGAACGCTCGCTCCGGAGTCTGCGTCAGCACCACTATCCGCCGGAGCCTCCACCGCTCCCTCCGCCATCGACGCCCCTCACGCAGGCTCCGGAGAGTAGGAAGGAAGCCTCCCGGGCTGCGCGCGCGCTCCCGCCCGGGCGGTACCGGAAGTGCGCATGCTCACAGCGCTCCAATGAGGCTTTGCGGAGCCTGCCGCCCAGGGAGCCGTCTGGGTGTGGGCGGAGCCTCACCTGCTGCGCGAAGTGCGGGACCCCTGGGGCCGGCGAGCTTTGGGGGTCGCACACAGTTGGCCGGTGGGTGTGGTCCGATCTCCTGTGTGAGTTTTAAAAATGTTTCCATGAGGGGGTTCTAGTTCCCCATAATCTTTTTTTGTTTTGTTCTTTTTTCTCGCGGAACCAGGGATCGAACTCAAGCCTTTGCATTTGCCAGGGAAGTGCTTATTCCATTGAGGCATCTCCCCGGCCCCTATTTATTTTATTTTATTTTTCATTTTTTCCCCGCTATTTTCGTTTTTGGTACCCGGAGTGGAACTCTGGGCCTGGCGCTTGCTAGGCTGGCGCTGCGCTGCTGAGCTACATCTCTGGCTCCCCCCACTTTTTTT
>NDGN011508979.1:0-12709 GCA_002564285.1 Tympanoctomys barrerae
CAATTTGTTCTGTGTTAGTGTCCTCTGCACTTGTTATGGGTGGGCTTGGATTCTGAGATTGCACTTTGCTCCTTCTTGTCATTTTGTGTAGCACTCTCTTCTGACCTTTGTTGTAGATCTTTGTTGTAGTTACAGCCTTAGCACCTACTGAAGTTCAGGTGTAGCTCTACAAGGTTTGGATTTATCCAGCTGTATCTGGCTTGGGTCTGGCTGCTGTGCTCAGTTCCTTCCTGTTGCTGCCCTTGGAGGTAAACCTGTTGTGCCCCTCTGGCAAGATGTTCTGCTCCTGGACTAGCTGGGTGGTTCTGTCCCATACATTTTCTGCAGGGATTGCAGCTGAAGGGTTTCACCCCAGGCCTACATGCCAGGCCTGGGCTGAGTCTGGAGGCGACAAGACAGAGTAGGGGTAGAGGCAGTTCTCCCACATACTCACCGGGCCTGGACTAGGACTGGATCTGGGGGTTCCCAGAATGTGACAGAAATTCCTACTCCGTGAGTGGGCTGTGGGGGGGTACTATGGAGTGATGGGGGGCATCCCAAGAGGGTAAAAGATGGTGTCACCCACGCTGCGCCTGGGCTGAGACCAATTGGTCCCGCAGGCGCAGGGTAGCCAGAAGCTCTCACACACACTCACCAGGCCCAGGCTAGGACTGGGTCTGGGGTTTTCCAGAATGTGACAGAAATTCCTACTTGGCGGGCGGGGTAGGGGAGGCGCTGTGGAGTGGTGTGGGATGTCCCAAGGGGGTGGAAGAGGGTCTCACCCATGCTGCGCCTGGGCTGGGACCAGTATGTCCCACTGGCGCAGGGTAGTCAGAAGCTCTCCCACACACTCACCGGGCCTGGGCTAGGACTGGGTCTCAAAAACTGAGTTTTCAATCTAAAATCAGAACAAGACAAGAATGTTCACTTTCACCACTCCTATTCAAATAGTTTTGGAAACATTAAGTACAGCAATAAACAAGAGATGGAAATAATAGGAACGATAGTAAAGGAAGAAGTTAAATTATGTTTGCAGATAACATGATACTCCACATAGAAGATCTAAAAATCTTCAGATTTAATAAGCAAACAGTAGCACAGCTGGATACAAAGTCAATATTCAAATATCAATCACTTTCCTGTACATGAATAACAAACTCACTGAGAGAGAGATGAGGAAAATAATACCTTCTACAATAGCATTCAAAAAAAGAAATATTTAGGAATCAATCTAATAAAGGACGTAAAAGATCTCCACATTGAAAAGTATAGTACTCTGAAAAAGGAGACTGAAGTGGACATCAGAAGATGGAAAGATATCCTTTGCACTTGGGTAGGAAGAACCAATATAGTGAAAATGGTCATACTTTCAAACTTTTATACAGATTTAATGTAATTCTGATCAAAATTCCAATAGCATATCTCGCAGAATTAGGAAAACAATCCTAAAATTTGGAACCAGAACAGACCTAGAATAACAAAGGCAAATCTGGGCAACAAAGGCAAGGCAGGGGGCAGGCAGCACACTCCCTGAGTTGAAATTATACTATCAAGCTATGGTGATAAAAACAGCACGGTACTGGCAAAAACAAAAGAAGACCCAAAGATCAATGGAATAGTTTAGAAGATGTAGAAACCACTCCAGACATACTCAGCCACCTTATCTTTGACAAAGATGCTAAACACACTCACTGGAAGAAAGATATCTTCTTTAATAAATGGTGCTAGAAAAACTTACCCTGCACATGCTAAAGAATAAAACTGGCCCCTTATTTTTCATCATGCACTGAACTAAATTCGAAATGGATCAAAAATCTAAATATTAAAATGGAAACATTAAATCTGCTGGAAGCTAGAATAGGTAAAACTCTTGAAGATACTGGTGTAGGCAAAGACTTTATGAATAAAACGCCAATTGCTCATGCACTATCATAAAGAATCAACAACTGGGATTTCATCTTGCTAAAAAACTTTCACACAGCAAGAGAAACCACCCACAGAGCAAAGAGACAACCATAATGCGGGGAAACACATTTTCCATCTGTTCCTCAGACAAAGGATTGCTATGGAGAACATAAAAAAACCTCAGAAACATGAAACCTCCCAAATTTAAAGTCCCAATACAAAAATGGGCATCTGAAATGAATACATACTTCTCAGATGAAATACAATCAGTAAATATGTGAAAAAATGTTCAACATCACTGGTCATTAAAGAGATACAAATTAAAACTGTAATTAGATTCCATCTCATCTCGGATAGAATAGCTATTATCCAGAAATCAACCAACAACATCTGCTAGGAGGGCTGCGAGAGAAAAAGAAATCCTTCTCTATTACTGGTAGTAGTGTAAACTAGTCCAACTACTGTGGAATTGAACATCGAGATTCCTCAAAACACTAGGATTGGAGGTCTCATTTGACCCAGCTGTCACCAGTTTCTGGGTATCTTCTAAGAATTAAAAACATCACACCACAGCAATAAATGTGCACCCATGTTTATAGCACCACCATTTGTAATAGCTAGATCTTGGAAACAACCCAAATGCCAAACAAAACAAATGCTGATCAACTGAGGAACAGTTACAAAAGATGTAGTCCTTTTACAAAATGAAGTACTACTCAGCCATAAAGAATAAACTTTAAACTTTTATAGTTAAATGAATACAACTACAGACCATACTCACAAGTGTAATAAGACACACACATGTAAATATCATAGTGTCCCTGGTGAGAGAAGCTGAAAGAGTAAGATCCAAAATGTACAACAGATATTATAAAACGGGAAGAAATTTAAAAGGAAAGAGAAACCGGGATAGGGGAACGGAGAGAAGGGAAAGAAAAGATTATACATATAATATGCATGTAGTATATAATATATAAGGAATATAACTTTATATATGGGATAGTTATACTTATTTCTCTTGGTTCACTGGGGAGAAGGATTTGTGCTAATATTGTTTGGAAAATTAAATGCTGATATCTTATACTCTGAGTAACTAACTTAAATACAACAATATGCAACGTATTAACCATTGTTTCCCTCATGTTTTGAAATTTTGTTCTTTAAAATAAAAAAAAAAAAACCCATTCCCTCCTCCCTCCAAAATCCAAGCAACTGTTGGCCTTTTACTGTCTACTGTTTTGGCTTTTGCAGATTTTCACAACAGTGGGAATCATAAAGAACAATTTTTCATGCTGGCGTCTTTCACTTAGCAATATACATGTGAGGTTTTTAATCCATGTCTTTTTGTGGCTTGACAGCTCATCTTTTTATTACTGAGAAACAGTCCATTGTACGGATTACTACAATATAAACGTTCACCTTTTGAAGGTCATCTTAGTTGTTTGTTTCTTGAAATTATGAATAAAGCTGTGATAAACATTCATGGGCAGGTTTTTGTGTGGATAAAAGCTTTCTCCTGAGGAGATATACCTAAGAGCACTATTTCTGGATGATGAAGTAAGGCTACCTTTGGCTTTATAAACAGCCAAGCTGTCTTCCAAAATGGCTGTGCATTTCACATCTTCACTAGCAGTGAATGAAGCTTTCCTTGTTCTATATCCTCATTAGCATTAGATACTGTCAATATTTTTTTCTTTTTTTGTCACTATTTTAACAGGTGCTTAGTGCTATCTAATTGATATTTTAATTTGCAATTCCTTAATGGCACACAATGCAAAGCATATTTGCATATACGTACTTTCCATCTGTAGCTATGCTCTGGGGAGGTACTTATCTGGATCTTTTGCCCATTTGTTAATTGGGTTGTTTGCTTATTTTGAGTTTTAAGTTTTTTGGGTATTTTGGAATCAAGATTTGTTGTACAAATATCTTTTTATCAGATGTGTGATACAAATATCTTTTCCTAGTCTGTAGCTTCTCTTTCCATTCTCTAAGTAGTGTCTTTCATAAATTTAATGATATTAAATATATTAAGTTTAATGGGAAGAAATTTAATAAGTTTAATGAAGTACGATTTATCAATTTTTCTTTCACCATGCTTTTGTTGTTGTATTTAGAAATGCACTGCAAAACTCAAGCTCGCCTGATGCCACAGGTGTTCCTCTAAGCTATCTTTGCTTTACATTTAGGTCTGCAACCTCTTCTGAGTTAATTTTTGTGAAACCTGTAAGATCTGTGTCTGGATTTGTTCTTTTGCATGTGAATCCCAGTTCCAGTTGTTTCAGCATCATTTGTTGAAGTGACTATACTTTTTCCACTGTATTATTTTTGTTCCTTTGCTCCAAAGATCAGCAGACTATAGGACTGGATGGTGGTACATTTTTGGGTTTTCCACACTGTTCATTGATTTGTCTATTCTTTGGCCAGTATCTCTTATTGTGGCTTTAATACAAGTCTTTAAGTAGGGTAATGTGAGTCCTAACTCTGTTCTTCATGTGGACTATTATGGATGTGAAACACAGACCATATATAATTTGCCCCTAGGTCTTGATACAGAGCTCCTAAAATTCTTATAAATAGATGTGGCAGGTGGGTTTTGGTTCTATTATTTGGTCTTTGACTGAAGTCTGGCAATAGATTCTAAGGCTCTGTAATTTCCTGAATCATAGGCACACTTACCACAGAATTTCTACATTCCTTGGAATTTCCAGGGTGAGAGGGATACCTTTTGTTCTGGGACAACTCTTGATGGGCATCTGAATGGGGGCTGTTACCAGAAAAATCAAGCCATGATCAGAAGCTTGGAAATTCAGCTCCATCCCAACCTCCCAGAAGGGAAAAAGAGCTACAGATTAAGTGAACAGTCTGTCTTGCCATCCTAAAAATCTCCAAACAATGGAGTTTAGAGAACTCCCAGGTTGGTAAAGAAAGTTAAGTGTGAGGAGGGGGCACACCCCAGCTCAAGGGGCACTGAAGCTCCTGTGCTCAGGTCCTTCTAGACTTTCACCATGTACCTCTTCATCTGGTTATCCATTTGTGTTCTTTGTAATATCCTTTACAACAAACCAGTAAACATACTTCCTTGAGTTTTGTAAACCATTCTAGCAAATGACTGTACCCAAGCAGGGAGTTATGAGCACCTCCAATTTATAGCACAAGTAACTTGAAACAGGCATCTGAAGTACTGGCATCTCAGTCCCACATACTGCTCCCTTCACCATGAAGGCTGTGCTAACTCCAGGGAGATAAGAATTGAAATGCACTACATCGGTTCCAACTGGAGAATTAGCTAGTGTGGGAAGCTCTCCCACACATCTAGTGGCAAAAGTGAAGATCTAGAAGTACTGAGTGTTGTGAGTGGGAATTGAGAAGCAAACAGGTTGTCTTTCCCTGTACACTGGATCTTTTGCCTTAAAATCACTTTGTTGATATCCACAAAATAACCTGCTGGAATCCATAGCCCTTGATAGGAAAAATGACATGTTAATAATATTCAGTCTCCTTATCTATGAATATGGAATCTTCCTCCATTTGTTCAGGTCTTTCAGTTTGTTTCTTGGTTTTTTTGTTTGTTTGTTTGTTTTGGCAGAGCTGGGGGTTGAACTCAGGCCCTTGCACTTGCCAGGCATGCGCTTATTCTAGTGAACCATCTCCCTGGCCACCATTGTTGAAGTCTTTCAGTTTTATAGTTTCTTTATAAAGATTTTATATATACTTTATCAGATTCACTTTTCTGTTCTTTGGTGTCAATATAAATGGTATTGTCCCTTGCTTGAATATAGGAAAGCAAGTGATTTCTGTGCTTAGTTACATATTAGTGGCAATTAATTTAATTAGATTATTTTTCCTTTAAATCTAAAATTATACCAAACATAAAGGAACAAAGATGTTTCTGATCATGGGAGAACATGTAAACATTAAGAATCAATGCAGATTTTTGTCATTTGTATCATCTCCAAAGCATTAACTGCAGTTTACATTATTAGTTATTAAATTATGATACAGAAGGAAAAAGACCAAGAAGACATCAGAGAGCTTTAACAGGTTCGTGAAATACAACAGCCTTGTCTGCATTTTAAATAAAAGATGATGATCTAAGTCCAAGGTTTCACAAGTTATATACTGTCCTATAAGTCAGAGATGTGAGGCTCTGTGATATTAAACCTTTTCTCTACCAAGGCTGCTTCACCAATAAAAATCAACTCTTAATGTATCTTTACTACTATCCTTTAAGGTTAAAAAAAAAAAAAAAAGAATATCTTTCTTATTAGCTTTTTCAGTCAGAAGTTTCTGAATTCCCACTTCTTGCTTTTGGCAGCTTGTTTAATTGGCTCAATATTGAACTTTTTTTTTTTTTTTTTGCGGAACCGGGGATTGAACTCAGGCCTTTGTGCTTGCCAGGGAAGTGCTTATTCCACTGAGCCATCTCCCTGGCCCCCCTCAATATTGAACTTCTGCTGGAATAAATCTGACCTACCTATTGGACTGGGCTTAGGAAAGCCAAAGAATGGTAGCCAGTGTGCACTGCCTAAAAGGAGGCAGGTGCTTTATCTGTGGTCAAAGGGTGTTTTGAAGAAATGAAAAGTGGTGAAATGCTTCACATATTTTAGGGACAACTTTCCTGCCAGAACCTGTGATGTTTGCTGTTGGCTTTAGGCCATTCTTTCAGAATATGGTGTGCTGAGTGGATTTTTACAAATGGTATTCTAAGCTTAACATTGAGAAAGAGGTAAGGAAAGAAGGAGGGATGGAGGGAAAGAGGGAAGATCTGACTCACAATGAGGATGGATAATCAAGAACTCTTCTGAGTGAGTAGAGCAAAGGAAGGAAAGCTGTATACTCTCAAAGGTGCTAGACTGTAAGAAATGAAATTTCAAAGTTCACAAAAAACTTAAGAGGAAAAGTTTAGTATATTCTGACAGCCTCTGGAATTAACTCTAGAATAGCTAGAAACAAAGGATCTGCGTGAGTCGCCTATTCCCTCCATTTAACTCTGAACAGCTCCCAAAAGTTATTTCTGCTTCCATTTTTCTAAGAGAGGTAAAAATAATAACAAAAGCCTAGAAGATTGCTGATGCCCTATTCAAGAACTCACATGTCAGTGCTCTGGCACCATGAGAGACTCAGGGAGGCAGCAAAAGCAGAAGTGTCCAGCCTTTGAATTCTAAAAGCCTGAGTATTGATCCTCTTTCCCCCTTCTTGTTCCTGTTGCTGCTGCTACCTTTGATGGACATGCAGTGCTTCTCTGTTACCCCAGCACAATTGTCAGCATTGACTGGACCTGAGCACAACTTCCTGTGATCTTTAACAAATGTGATTACTTACTACTTACTATTAAGTGTATGTTGGCAATTCTTTTCTCGTCATACCCAAGAACCTGAACTATTATTGGCCCATTCAATTATAACAACTCCATTGGAAAATGAAATAGTTGCCAACAGCTGAGGAAATCAATGGTCTCCCAGGTAGCTCAGGTTTTAAAAGGCTACTGAACAAAAAGGAAAAGGAGCAGATTAGTAGTGGGACATAGAACTGCCCATGGGCCTCTTCGTGCTCCCACTGCTCTCTGCCTACTCAGCCCCTCCCAGGGTAGCTCATCCTCCTCTACACAGTCTTGTCTTTTCCAGGCTCACCCTGGCCTTGCTCCTTCCCAACTAGGGAATACTTAACAATTATTCATGGACTTTGTGCCTATATCCCCAACTCAACTTTACCCATTTAGCAGCTTACCCCAAGTGTCACTTGGGCAGTGCAATTGTTTATGTATTATGATCCTGAGTGTTGCTTAGGCATACAGGTGTCAGTTCAAACAAATGATTCTTGCTTGCACAAGATATAATCATATATCTGTTTTATATCAACTATATTTTGCATAATTTTCTACTTAGAATATATTTGCCTTTGATGTTTGTTTCTAATGAAATCTAGTAATAAGTTGTTTTTTCACTAATTTATGTTTATTTTCTTTGTGAAAAATAACCTATAATTTTGTGCTATAATCTATAAAAAATCTTATTATAAACATGCTACATATAGTTTTTATATTTTACCAGGACTCAGTGCTATCCTTTTTAATTTCTAAAAAATGTTTTCTTTGTTTGGTGTAGGGTCTCACTATGCAGCTCGAACTCAGGGATCCTCCTGTTTCAGCCTCCCAGTGCTGGCTGGGATTATAGATGTGTGCCACCATGCTCAGTTTTGGTGGCTGGCACAGCACGCCCTTCCAGGGCCAGCACGGCATGCAGTACTAGGAATCGAACCCAGGTCCTTGCACTTTCCAGGCAGGGGCTTGGAAAGATCACTGAGCTATCTCACTAGCCCCCTCAGTCCTATTCCTTTACAATACAAAACCGACACATTTTAGACACTGAGACTGAATAGGAAGAAAGTACCAAAAGAGTTGCAAAAGAAAAAACTAAAAAGGAGAGAAATATTAGCATATCAGAAAGGAAAAAAATGTTATAACACATCAGTGTTATGAAACAGACAAAAAAAATGCCTTCTTACTGTTAACTATTCATAATAGAGAAGTAACAGAACTGGAAAGAAGTAACAAAACTAAAAGATTCCAATCACTGATAACCCAAATGTCAGTGATTATGGTGACTATATAACTGGTGCTGACAAAGTTGACCATCTGACAAGCTACTTTGCAATCAAAAAGAAAAATATTATTTTAAAATACTTATGTACCTTCTGGACCAAACAATACAGAACTTGTTATTCATTCAAAATAAAGGGGTGCAAAAAGTCATTTACAATTTAGATTATATCTAATAGAACAAATAATTGAAAAATATGGCTTATAAAATGCAGGACATCCATCACTGACATCTTTACCATGACAGTTAGGGGATGGACATTTTATTGTAATTATACCACTCACAGAAAAAAAGGAAAGGACAACACAACAGTGTAAAGTGTGATGTTCAAAAAAAGACAATATTGCAAAAAATATTTGAAAAGAGACTAGATACCACTGTCCAGACTGTAAGGTCATACTGTATATTAAATGTTTTAAGATACATCATACACCATACAGAAAAATTATTAAAAAGATCAATAAATTGTTATTTTTTTATATTTCCCTCTTATAAAAATTAATAAAAACATGCAATTTTTGGTCATCCTATATTTAAATAATTAGATTGGTAAGTGGTTAAGGCGTGAGACATGGGGCCATATATTGGTGTCTCAAGAGCACCCTCTCAAAAATGCCTTCTAAAGTACAGATAAGTCAGTGCAGTTGCACATATCTATAATTCCAGCTATTCCCAGAGGCTGAGACAGATACATCATAAGTTTGAGACTAGCCTAGGCAATTTAGCAAGATCTGTCTCAAAAAAATAACAAGGGCTAGGAATGTAACTTAGTAGTTGAGCACCTGTACGTTTGATCTCCAACTCCCCCCAACATACACACATAAATGGACAAACATAAGCTTTAAAGGGACAATAGGGCAGGTATAAAAAACCAGGTTTTGAGCATGTATTGTAAGTTATACTAATACCCAATCCAATGTATATAAATTATGCAACAAGGAGAACAAATAGGTACAGTCACTTGAAATTACAAAAATATCATAGTACCTGTAGGAGACTTTCTATAGCATGAAAGCCTCGAATTAAATTTAGAGCTCCACATAAAAGACTAAGGATAAATGCCACAATCCCTGATAAAGTTGCTGGTTCCAGTCGCTGGTGAGCTGGAAAATAAAAGAAATGGTTAAAAATTAACTCCAGTATGTTATGTAGTTGAACTTCTGTTAAAGAGAAATTTCCTACCCCATTTAAATGGGTCAAACATAATTTTCTACAATGTATCTTACTAATTAAATATTCTTTAAAATGCAAAATGTTAACAACATAAAAGCCCTGATTTCTTAAACTCGAATCAAATTAATTTCTTTTTCTTTATATTTTTTAAAGAAACCTTATTTGCATTTGTGAGATATAGTGCTAATATGCTCCAATCTGGCAATAAATGGCTGAGGAAAAAACATTACTGCCTAAAAAATGTCTACTATTTGCAAATAAGTGCAACTATTTCCAAAGGTGACTTCACTTGGAAATTCATTGCATAATTTCTACTTTCTCTGAAAATGCTTAGAAAACATTTCTAAGAACACAGTTTGCTTTTAAGCAAAGCTCCCCTTTATTTGAGCTCCAGAGTACAAACACTACCCGATGTATCCACAACACAAGGTAATCTTAAAAGTTCCAAAGTTCCTGGTCTGGTGAATACTACTAGAAAGGAAAAATGGTATAATACTAGCTAAAGAAGTGACCATTTTAGTTTTACAAATACATCCTCCCATTTTTCCAGGCTTCAGCAGTATAAGATATTCAATTAAACAATAGCTTCCCTTCATCATTATTTTTCACTTAATAGAATTAACAATGACATCCAAATGAAAACACAAAACTAAATATACAATCATTAGACCTCAAAATGCTGACAGAAACAGAGAGGACAACAGAGCCACATTTTATTTTATTTAAACCATTCAAGTGTAAAAACCCAACAATGAAGTTAATGAGGTGGAAAAATAGTATAAAAATGGACTTAAATCTTTGCAAATTATATTCAACCAACACAATAGAAAAGCTTCCCTAAACAGATTGTAAAAACACAAAATCTTGTATCATAAAAAAGTATTTCTCAGATCTAGCAGAAAATAGTAATTTGAAATAACATCTTCCATAAATGTCATTTGTGCCTGTTCTCTCCATCTGAGGTTTTAATATGAAAATAGATCTAGTCTGTACATTACTGATACTAAATCAGTAGAGAAAAATCCCACGGTTTAAAAATCTGCATGATCAGACTACAATTAGTCTTACTCTTCAGTTTCCCTGCCTCCTTCTTTACCTCTCTCAGTAGGGAGCTAGAGAGAACTGGTCAGTAACACAAACACACACAAAAAGAAATCCTCCATTGAGGCCTCAAAAATAATTAACCAACTATAACTGAATAGATTATATAAATCATATCTTTAAAGTACATGAAACAAATTGAACTTGAAAAAATAAATAATATTCTGCACTGTAACTAAAAATCCTTAGCTTATACACTCAATTACAGTATGGCCATTCTTTAACAGAAAGATTACCAATTTTCATGTGTTGATGCAGATCTATTTAAGAAATTAACAGTAAGTGTATATAAATTCAATATTGAAGTTTCTCTAACACTTCCCGTTGGCCTTAGAATACTCTTTATAATAATGACATATGCTACTTACGAATTAATTATTTCAAAGTGACCAAGCCTATTTTTAAAGGCATTAAAGCAAATGATAAACCTTCTTTAACAAGGACAAGGTACATGCTGTGCTCAAGGGCAGGCTAGCACTGTGTCAAAGCACCATGGCAAAGAAATTCTAAAGTGTCAATTTCCCTATTTATGCCCTGCCTGCTTCCCAGGACCCATGGCTTGCATTTTGAGAACATTTATCAAGAAAACTATCTGTTCACAAAAAAAGGTGATATTCTTGGTAAGACAATTTTCCATTTTAACAACTGAACTAGATATCCAACCACATTTTAGTACATTATGCTATTTTCTTTCACTTCAAGGAAACAGAATTTTAGATCCTGTGCTATCTGAAATGCTTACTGATGTTTTGGCACACCAGGCACCACCAGGTGGAGACTATGTTTGTAAAGTAACAAGTAAAAGGCAATGTAGGGGCAAAAGCAATGTTTTTACCAAGTCAAAAGCTGTGCCACTTGGAAAGTTTTTGTAATTTACTTTATTTTATTTTGTGGTACCAGCAATTGAACTCAGGAACACACTGTGCTGCTGAGCTATATCCCTGGCCCTCATTTTATCTTTGTTTTTGTTTTTGTCATTATCTTCTGCTATTATACTGCATCTTTTTCTTTAATTGGCATCTCTGAACACAGTAGCGTTTTCATACCAAAATAAAAAACTTCTCAAAATAGATCAATGATACATAAGAGAGTTTGCAAAAGTTCTTAAAAGTGCAAGACCAAAGCCCGTGGAGAGAAAGCTGTTGGTTAGAGTGACTTAAGGAATACTGAAAGGTAAGATCTACATAATACACAAGAAATGACAAGAACAAGGGAATGTCTTTGAAGATGAATAAAATGCAGTCAGGTAGAAAGGACAAGAACTACTGTACACTCCATAAAGAGTGAAAAACAAGAGCACAGAGATGGAAACAGGAAAAACACAACAGCAACAACTACCACTTCCACACCTAATAGTGGCTGCTCACCATGTGCCGAACACCAAGCTTTACATACATGACTCCATTTCATTTTTCCAACAACCCAAACAACTGGTCCTATCTCACACTCTCAACCACCTCCTCTACCAGGCACCCACACTCAAGACAAATATCTCCCTCCCGGTTATCACCACATAACCAAGCATCATAAAACTAGGGATCCCCTGCCTCAAAACCACTGAAATTACTCAAACCAGCGAATCTCAAGCCTCCTTGATCTATCTCATCCATTCCTCCTCTCAGAAACCACAATAAAGATTCTGCCTACATTCTCTCCTTTCCTTCCCTCAGCATCTGTGAGTATAAAAAATTTTGTTTTTTCTATGGTAGCCATCTCTTGATCTGTTGACCTTACCACATCTAAGTAAGAAGAAAATATGCATTTAAAAACCAGATTTCTGGGGCCAGGGAGATGGCTCAGTGGAACAAGCGCTTCCCTGGCAAGCACAAGGGCCTGGGTTTAATCCCTGGTTCCGCCACAAAAAATAAAAAAAATAAATAACACTTTTTGGGCCAGGGAGATGGCTCAGTGGAATAAGTGCTTCCCTGGCAAGTGCAAGGGCCTGAGTT
>NDGN011508991.1:4284-15207 GCA_002564285.1 Tympanoctomys barrerae
CTGTGGTCCCTGTGCTTTGCTAAGCTTGTTCTAAGTAGGTGCTTTAGAACACTGAGCCATCTCGCTAGCCCCACTAATTTTATTAAAGAGAAAAAAATGTAAAAAATATGTACTGCATTAATGTGTTCAAACTGTTTATACCTGACTTTTAGGATAAAGGTAAATTTATATTTTCCATGATAATGGTCATCTCTCATGTCCAGATTTTCCACAGTGAAGGTGAAATGGTCTATAATATTGAAGACATTATACCACTTAATCCAGTAACAAAGATAAAAAAAGCCTAATGAATGTGTTTTGTAATATTAGCTTTAACCAAAATAGGAAGCAGAAGGATACAGCAACAGACAAAGAGAGAAAACAATTTCTATGAAGATCAAAATTTCAAATAAGTGACAGAGAAATGAATGAGAGGTGGGATTCCAGACTTTCCCCGTTCACTTCCCTTTCCTCCTGTGACCTTCCTCCTCTCTCCTCTTACTGTTCTTAATCATGGAACAACAGAGACAGGAAAGCCGCGGCACAGCCCCTGGGTATAATCTCCCCTGCAAAGCAGTTTTCTTTTCTTTTTCTTTTTTTTTTTTTTTCTTTTTTGCGGAACTCGGGATTGAACTCAGGCCCTTGCACTTGCCAGGCGAGCGCTTATTCTACTGAGCCATCTCCCTGGCCCCTGCAAAGCAGTTTTCTTGCCCACTCCCACCCAGCCCACACAGAGATCCTAAAACAGTTAGCAACTGACCTTCCCTAAATGCAGATCTAGAAGGGATGGTGCCTTGGTTACTTTCTTTGTTGCTGAGACACAATACCCAACACTCCCAGCTTAAAGGAAGACAGGTTTGTTTTGGTCCACAGTCTGCAGAGGTTTCAGTCCATGGTCAGCTGGCTCTGAGGCAGGGCAGCGCAGCAGAGGGGCCTGGCAGGCTCGTGGCAGGGCAGATAGAAGGAGAGAGGGATCAAGGGGTGCGAGGGTTGCGTATGTGTGTGTACTCTTCTAGGCCACGTGCATGGTGACGTCCTCTTCTCCCCAGGCTTCACCTCCCAACGTCACACCCAGCTATGAATTCGCTAATGCGCTAATCCAGTGATGAGCATCACATCCTCCTGACCCAGCCATCTCCCCAAAGCCCCATCTATGACCCATAACGTTTGGCGAGTCATCCAGGCATACGTCATAGCAGATGGCACTAAAAGCAAAAAAAAGTCTAGAGCGATCAGGCCACCTTATATAAAGTTTATTTTCCTTCGTCTGTACAACTCTGGCCTTACACTACGGGCTACCTACTGCTTTTAAAAGCAAACTAAGGGCCGGCCAAATAGCTCAGCGGATTAAAGTGCCTGATTAGGCAGACTCAGGGAACTGGAGTTCGACCCCCGGGGCCTGCCAAGCCTGCCTCGCCTCCGGGGCGCGCTGAGACGGAGATTGAGACTGGCGTGGTGGCACATGCCTATAATCCCAGCATTTAGTAGGCTATAAACAGGAGGATGTCTATGAGACCAATCTACGCAGTGAGACCCTGTACACCCTGTCCTAAAAAAAAAAAAAAAAGGAAACTAATTATTTGTGTTACCTTATAATTCTTTAAGCCCAAAGTGAATGCGCATAGCGCAGAAATGTCACCTCACGTAGAGTCCTTACAGCTGCAGGAAGAGGCAGTGAACGAAGGGCATCTCTTGGGTTTCAGGTGGAGTCGTGGCACTAGCCATCGCCAGCTTCATGGCCGCGGTGAAATTTCACGACCTGACGGAACGGATCGCCAACTTCCGGGAGCAGCTCTTCCAGTTTGTCGTGGTGGAGGAGCACTATGAAGAGTCCTTTTGGATCTGCGTGGCCAGTGCTTCGGCCCACGCAGCCAACCTGGTTGTGGTGGCGATCAGTCAGATTCCTCTCCCGGAGATCAAGGCCAAAATTGAAGAGGCCACAGTCACAGCCGAGGACATCCTGTACTGATCACCTCCTCAGGCCCACACCCTGTCCTGAACCTGCTCTGTAGTGTTAATGGGAACCTCACTTCTTTGCAGCCTTCTTACTTTCTGTCCTTGCAGTAAGAAGAAGGGTGAAAAAGAAGTGTGGAAGGACCCAGAAGCTGCCTGGGCGGGAGAGGACAAGCCTCCCCAGAGTCCCCAGCATAGCTGCATCCTTCTCTCATGACCTTGAGGTTGGAGATTCCTGTGTGTGACAATGGACAATCACTTCATGTCTACTTGTTGGTTTCCCCTCCGTAAGACGAGGAGAGGTACAACTCCTGAGGTTTAAGTAAGTGATAATGTCGACTGCAGAATGCTCTATAAGTATAAAGTATTCTCTACTAGGTGTGATGGAAATATATGGCGAATGTTTAAATGTTTTAAAAATTATTTTAGTGGGCCGGGGAGATGGCTCAGTAGAATAATCCCTTGGCTGGCAGGTGCAAGGACATGAGTTCAATCCCCAGTTCTGAAAAAAAAAAAAAAAAAAATTAGTAAAAGACACATCATTAATTCCCCAGGAAATACTTCCCCTTGTTCTCAACACACTTATCCATCATTCTTGCCACTTTCTGAGGCAGTTCTGGAGTCCTCTTTCATGAGTGTGATGTTTGCTGAGGTGTGATTTTAAAAAACTGCAAGAATGTTGCTGTTGAGTGGCACTCACTGAAAGAGAGACGTAAAACATTACAGGGTGTCCTCATACACCTCAGTCACCAGCTTTGACATCGCCGGACTTCAGAGCATTCCCCACAGTGAAGATGACCACGAAAGATAAATGTTTTGTAATTGATTCAGGACATTTAGACAGCTGCATTGATGCAACTCAGGGTACTATCTTTTTTTTTTTTTTTTTTAATATATTTAGTACAGGGTCTATAGTCTCACTACACAGATTGGACTCATAGTGATCCTTCCTGTTTTTCAGCCTCCCAAGAGCTGGACTTACAAGCGTGCGCCACCACGCCTAGTCTCAGTGGCCATCTCAGGGTGCCCTGGGGGCGGGGTTGGCACAGCACACCCGGGATCGAGCCCCGGCCCCTGTGTCTGCCTAAGCAGGCACTGTAATCGGCTGAGCTATCTGGCCGGGCCTCAAAGATACTCCTAAAAGAGGACTTCTACAACTGCTTCAGAAAGTGACAAGAATGATGGAATAGTAGTATTAGAAGTATTTTGAGGGAGATTATGGCCATGTGTCTTTTACCATAACTTTTAAAAATTAACATTCACTGCATTTGTTTATCGTGCCTCACACACTCCAATAAGTATCTATGGGCTGTTGGTCCATTCCAGGCAGTAGTGAGATGAAAAACGAATATGGGATACCCTCATCTTTCCCTATGACACAGAATCAGATAGCAACCATAACCCTAAAAATGAAAACAGCTACCCTTTTAGGTAGCTATTATGTGCTGGATACTGTTCCAGGAATTTTACACAGGTTCACGTCTTGGCTCTTCGCTGCAAATTAGGGTGGCTGGCACTGTTTTAGCTTCGCTGGACAGATGACAAAACTAAGGCACAGGGAAGCTGGGGTAACCGGCTGCGATCTGGAAGTAAATCTAGGAAGGCAGGAGCAGAAGCTGTGCTTTCAACCACTTTGCTGATCTGCTCTCTGATGTACGAGTAACTGCCGTGCAATGTGATAAGGGTAGAACAGTGCAGGCATAAAGGACGAAGGAAGGAATTAAATCTTCAGGGATGGGATGCAGGGTATTAAGGTGTCACGGAGCTAACATTTGATCTGAACTGTGAAAGATGAGTAGAGTTTTTCCAGTGGCACGGAGAGGGCATTCCAGGCTCAATCAGTAAGGAAGGAAGGAACTAAGGCAGGCAGGCACAAGGTACAAAGTGCCAAGGAGGCACACAGGCATGTAAATTCTCAGAGTTGCTCTACTTGACTGTTGGAGAAACCCAGACGTTTCATGTTGGTTTGTCCTAAATAGTGCTGTGATGCTTAATTTTATGTCAACTTGGCAGGGCCAGAGTAACCAGACTGACATTTTAGCCTTACTTCCCATAATCTGAGGGGGACCCATCCAATTCATTGGAAACCTTAATGGAAAAAAAAAAATGCCTTCCCTAGAAGGAGAGAAACGTCTTCTAGCAAGCTGCCTTTGGACTTGAACTGTAACTCTCCCCTAGGGCTCCAGCCAGCTGGCCTACCCTGCAAATATTACGCTTGCCAGACTACACAATGATGTGAGCCAATTCCTTGAAGTTATGCACACTCTCTCTCATTCTCGCTCTCATTTTCCCCTTCCTCCTGTCTCTTTCCATCTCCCACTTTCTTTCCCTCCTCTTCCCTCTCAGTCTCTCTCCCCATCTTTTCCTCTATTTCTTTGCCTCCTTGGTATCTTCAGTGAATTGGTTCTAGGGCCTTCCCCAAAGCCTAAGTCCATAGATGATTGCATCTCCTGTATAAAATGGCATAGTGTTGGTGTGGGACCTATGTATACCATCTTCCCATATAGCTTAAATCCTCTCTCGATGACTTACAATACCTGAAACAATATAACTGCTGTGTAAACAATTACTATGCTGCATTGTTTCAGAATCATGACAAGGAAAATAATCTGTCCATATTTAGTACACACACACACACACACACACACACACACACATTATTGCCTAACTACCTTTTCTGTTCTTAGTTGGTTCTATCCATGAATGCAGAATCCAAGGCTCTACAGAGCTGACTGTACCCGTGTGCATATGCAGACACACAGCTACCTCTGTCACTCTGGATAGGCCTGGCAAAGGCAGGCACACAGTTCTTTTCACCATTTTTCCATGATGCCATCTGGGATAAACTTTTCCCCAATCTCCTGCTATCATGCCAAGCAAAAGCATCCATTTGCGCCTAACATGCCACCTGAATGGGTGACTTCACGAAGTTTTCACACGGCCTCTCTGTTCTAAATGCTTATGGTCCCCTGCCAAGTCCATTTGTCCCTTCCAGACCTGTATTCCTAGGCCAGGCATAGTATTATTTAAAGTCTAATAAAGGTGGCAATTGGCTATGAGATGACAACAGGCTGCCATGCTAAATGAAAACAAGAAAATGTTAATATCAGGTCAAATTGAACACAAAGTCTTACCAGTGAGGTTTTCTTTAAAAATCAACCTAAACACAGAAGAATCTGACAACAGTTTTTAAGATCAGTATCTGAGCATTTTGGTATGTTTATTCATTCAACAAGTATTGAAGTTGATCTCAGACTGTAGAGAAGAACAGATCCTGAAGTTTTATTGTCTGAGGAGCTGGGAGTGACTCATAAAGACAGCTTGTGCAGAAGCTACTAGAAAGTCACCCTGGCTGGGTGGCCTTTGGTCACCGCCTTCAGACACGTGCAGGTGGTTATATAGAAAGAAGACAGTGTGAACTAGTTTCGTTCCTAAGACTAGGACTGGGGTTAATCTTCAGCAAGGCTGCCGTGTGCCAAGGAGCTCAATGCAGGCTTTGGTATGTGTGTGAGTTTCTAGTAATGAATCCACAGCTCTTGAACAAATTCAGCAGCTTCTACAATGCCTCCAAACTTGCAAATGTGCCTGGGGAGAACATTCACATGGCCATCCCTCAAGAGATTCCTAAATGAACTTTAGCAAAATGAGAGCAGAGAGATTAACTATGTGGGTCACACATTATCTTGTGTTTATTATTCAGAGGCACAGGGGAAAAATTGTACCTCTCTGAATTTTTTATGTAATTAATGTGGTTACTTCATGAGTAAATAAATCTCAATAAATTCAGCCCAGCTTGATCATTTGTGCCATCCCCTAAACAGTGTTCAGCTGTTCTGGGATAAAGTGGCTACTCCCTGCCTTGCTTTTCTCCTGAAAATGGGTCTGAGCTTATAGAACAGGGAAATTCCCACTTCTGGTCCTGGGAAATACAGACTCAATCTTTGGTATCCCCCTCCCAGACTGCTCCCTATCCTGCGTGCTTTCTGGGGCAATCTGAGGCTGAGGGATCCACGGTATGTTCTCCCAAGACTGATCAGAGCTCAGTCACTACCTGGAAGACCTGTCGTCATCTTTGTCCATCACTGGCTACAGGCCACCAAGTGACCATCAGGTCATCCCCAGCTCTCCTGTCCATTGGTTCCACCCCAGACTCTGCTGCAGTCACCCCGCTGAACCCTGGTAGCCTAGGAAACACATCTGGTTCCCGCACAGCCTCCTGCCCCAGGGAGTGTAGAAGGACCTCTCCACTCCCCCCTTACCCGGTAACTAAGGTGACTCATTCCTATTATTTATCCCCCAAATTTGAGACTAGAAAAGAGCCTTGATGCTAAGATAAAGTAATCCGAAAAAGACATAAATGGTGGTATGCGCCTGGAATCACCACACTCTGAGAGGCTGCAGCAGGTGGATTGCAAGTCTGAGTCAGCCTAAGCAATTTAGCAATAGCAAGACCCTATCTGTTTCAAAATTTTAAAAATAAATAAAAGGGGCTGCTAATACAGCTCAGTGTGAAGGCTGAGCTGTTTTAATCCCTAGAATCACAAAAGGTGGGGTGGGGGGGGAAGAATGAGAAAGGAAGAAAGAGAGAAAAACTAAAGGTATTCCACTTTAAAATTAAATTTCTGATTTTCAAACTCACCAGAGTGGGCTGCAAGTATATAGTGAGTGTGAAGTAAAATCATGCACTTGGGGTACATAGAAATGGTTTGATTTTTCCCCCACATAGAAAAAGCCCACCACACTCACTGCCTGACTAATGCTTCATGACAGGCTCTATGGTGGCTGAAGGTCAGTAGAGGAAACATCAGTGTATCTGAGCTGAGTCCCTGTCCTTCCAAGTCCCACAAAGTCAGAGCTGTCTGTACCCCACGAAGCAGCCACCTTCTTGTGTGGGCCAGCGACAGAACATGCTTTCCCTAATTCTGATGACAGGTATTCAAGAAAATGTTACTGTCCTTATTTTACACATGGGCATTTTGGGATCCTAAGAAAGTAAATAACTCACTCAAGTAGTAAGTAATGGAAAAAGCATTCAGCCTCAATCTGGGTAATGTCAAGACCACCACTTTCCCACTGCAACATGATGGCATTTCTTGAGTGACTTCTAACACTCAGCAGATGGCTTGCAGTTTACACCAGCCAAGTGAGGGACAATATGGGGACAAGGCCTCTTCTGTTTCCTGTTTCCTGTTTGTCATGCCAATACCCTCAGGGACGCTTCCACCCAGTGGAGTAAGATGTCTAAGATCATCACATTGCCCTAACCCTTCCAGCCTACCAGTCCATGCAAAATCAAAATGTTAATCATGGCATTATTTTATGATATTGGTTAGAATGTGATATCAGTGATAAATTTTCATATACCCATTAAAGATAATATATCATACATATACACTAATATGTTTAGAAATGATGTGCTATTATGACTAAGACAAACTGCAGAGACCAAAGCCAATACAATTAAACTGTAATTAAGAAAAACAATTAGGTGTAAATGATAAGAATTTCTACTCTATGTACAAGCTATAAAAACTGAGTAATATGTGATAGTCATTAATGAAACTATAACTAATAAAATATAAATTTAGTCAAAGATTTTGGATAGCAAGAATCTTCCATGTCAAATCAGAGCAGTTCTATTACAAATAGGCTTCTCTTTTTCAAAAAAATGTGAAAATCTATAGATTGAATTAAACAACTTTCATGCTTCCAAAGGCATGTAATAAAATGCTGGCTCTTTCATTTAAAAAAAAATCCCATTTTCTATATTATAAGGCCACTGAGCAGTAGCAGATGATTAATGAGAACTAATTTGTGCTTTAGCAAAAGTTTGCAGCATAGTCAAAAGTGACCACTGATTTTGCTTTCTATTTCTGCTATAACATAGCACCACAGACTTAGAGCTTTAAAACAATAGGTGCAATTCCTGAGCCTTTCTTCAGTCCAAAGTCTGAAATGGGTCTCACTGGGCTAAGTCTTGATATTGGCAGAGCTGTGGGGTTTTGGAGAATCTTGGGGAGCATGTGTTTCCTTGCTTTCCTACCTTCTAGAGCCACCCTACTGGCTCTTGGTCTCATCCAACAGCCGTTTGGCTTCAACCTCTATTTTCACTGTGCACTAGATGGTGGCCTGATCCTCCTGCCCCCCATTTACAAGGACTCTTGTGGTAACACCAGACCCACTAAGATAGTCTAGAGTATTTTGGAGGGATATTTCCCCACCTGCTACAATAATGCTCCTCAAAACCAATGTGTCTCCTTCTAACAACTTGAGCATAATGTCAAGTGAAAAGAGCCAGACACACAAGCTTAGGTATCTCATGGTCTCTCTTACATGACAACCCCAAAATATAACTCAAGAGCAAAATACAAGATAGACGATAGGAAACCAAGAGATTGATCTTTTGCAGAAGAAAGGGGACCAAGAGATGAGGACAGGGAAGGGAGGGGAGAGAAAAGAGACAAAGAAAGAATTAAGATGTTCTCTGTGTGTGTGTGTGTGTGTGTGTGTGTGTGTGTGTACCAATTCTGCACAAAGAATGTAATCATTATGTGCCCCAAACATGCACCAATGAAAATAAAAATTTGACAATAAATTCCTGAAAAGAAGATAATGTTTAGATGCAAACTGAATACATATAAACCATTCTATTAACCATGTATCATTACTAATAGATTAGCATCACAATTTAGACACAGTTTGCCAGAAATCAGATGCTCACCTACTCTAAATACTTATACATGATGTCAAAAGCATCCTTGGAAATCACAGAAGAGTAGAAAGGCCAGGTGAGCCTCAGAATCTCAGATGGGCAGCCGATTTTAGGCTGCCATGCTGCACAGAAATATGGCCGTTCAGAGGGTCTTGGTGGTCATTGTAGAAGAATTTCTATTGGGGGCAGATTTCTCCTCATCCCTTCTTTCTTCTTCTTTTGGATTTGATTCTTAAACTAAGAGTAGAGCTTCATAAGAAAGCTGTGTAGCTAGGACTCAGCTGATGTTCTTAACAAATACATTTGGTCTTATGCTCTGCCTTGCTTGCATGAGCTCATTTCCTTTCCTCCTGCAATGTCAATAGTGACAGCAAACACAGCCAAAAGGTGGCCGGGATAAGGCTCCAACCTTACTGCTCATCACACGCCAGGCTTTGTGTAGTCTTCCACCCGCATATCTCCTTCCACCCACATAAAAAACCCTCAGAAATAGTTCCTCTTATTACCATCTTTTGAGTTAAAAATCCAGAACAACATTTTTTTCAACAGCAAAATAAAGAAATGTTGGTTGAACTCCTTCTTTTCTACTCTAAAATGTTGGGATGCTTCAGTGCTCTAAAAGATATCCATATTTACCATGAGTAAAGCATCTATTACTTGTCCGATGCTAAGTTGGACATTGTGGTATGCCATTTGTAGTTAGTATGTCATTACCAGTGTGGGTGGCAATGCTATGTGTATTTTTCATTTCTTTTTTTTTTCTTTGAGACAGGGCTCCCTATGTAGTTCAGGCTGGCCTTAAACTCATGTAGCTCACCCTGGCCTTGAACTCATGGCAATTCTCTTGCCTTGGCCTTCTGAGTACAGGATTATAGGCATCTCCTACGACTCTGGACAGTGTTATATATATTACACTGAAGATTCCACATAGTAAATATTCCATCCACCAATTCCATTATATTTTGATTCTATAAACACTCTGTGATATCCAGAGCTGAGTTATTTGTTTAATAAACAGCTATGAAAACACAGCGTGTAACTGTTCCATTGCCTTTTGTTTTGGGAAACACTAAGCAACAATGATGAATGACTCTGCAACAACAAATTTTCCTTAGCTATTGAACTCCAGGGAAGAATAAATTGGATGTAATACATTTTTTCTACTTTTGTAACAATTTTGCTATGAGATTTCAAAGAGGTAGGAGGCAAGAAGGAGGCAGGATTGAGAGGACGGGACAAAAGACATTCATTCTGCTGCCTAATGTTCACAGACGCCAGGCGATGTGGGGCCTTGTCAGTAGGGTGGGCCACCCGCAAGGAAGCCCCGTCTGTGCTGAGATTGCTCACCCTGTACCACCCAGACCAGCTCTGCAGAGATGGGCTGCTGTTTATCTTCTGTGTTGACCAGGGAAGGCTCCCTCTTCCAAGAAAACTCCTCACAGCTTTCCATTTCCTTTGACGAGTCCATTGCCATGTGGTGAACAGTCATCTAAGGCACTTTAGAACCTATTTTTAAGAGTTCCACTGTAAGGACCAGTGAGGTAGCTCAGCAGACTAAGAGCCTGCCTAGGCAAGCACAAAGACCAAGGTTTTAAACCCTGGCACCGCATGCCATGCCAGCCCCAACCCCAGGTGTGCTGAGCTAGCCACCGAGACCACGCATGGTGGTGCACGCCTGTAATCCCAGCCCTGGGGAGGCTGAAAACAGAAATCTCTATGAGTCTGAACTGCAAAGTGAGACCCTGTACCAAATTTTAAAGAAAATGAGTTCACTGCAGTAAATTGTTCCTTATAAAGTGGGAAGATCTTTGAAAATTATCAATCATGAATTTTTTTCATTTTGTTTTCCATTTGTGCAGGTTTTTTTTTTCTTTAAGCTTGTTATTGAGGAATTGTCATCTCTTTTGTGTCATCTCTATGGCAAACATCAACAAGCTGCTTAGAGTTTATCATACAACGGACAAACATCATTTTGAAACTGAGAAAGTGAAGAATAGGAAGGCGTGGATTCTGAAGTTCTTTTCCATATATGTACATGTTCTTTCCAACATAAATAGAAACAAAATCTCAAAATAGATAATATTCAATTTATTCAAGTTGTACATTCACAGAATCAGCTCTTCCTAAAATTAAAGCCTAACTTATAAATCTTATTCTGTAGCTCACACTATTGGCTTTAGCATTCTTTCTCATTTTCTCTCTCTATATATATATTTTTTTTTCCAAAGATGTCAGCACATAGTTTCACTCAACCATTTGAGATGAATTGCCGACGCATC
>NDGN011509012.1:926-18910 GCA_002564285.1 Tympanoctomys barrerae
TTCTCTTCTCTTCTCTTCTCTTCTCTTCTCTTCTCTTCTCTTCTCTTCTCTTCTCTTCCTTCTTTCCTTCCTTCCTTCTTCCTGTCTCTCTCTCCTCCCTCTTTCCCTCCCTCCCCCACTTCTCTCTCTTTCTGGCTTAAGACAAATAATTAAACCATTCTTTAGATTTCTCTCAACCTGTTCCTTTACCTTAGGGTCAGGTTTCTGCTCTTTATCAGCTTAGCCAGTTCATGGAGTTTCAGTACTCCTGGGCTTTCCCCTGAGGAATGCCCATGTAAACCACCTTGCCTGACTCTGACTGTTCCTGGAAGTTGCAATCTTCTTAACAGTACTCTTTTTTTTTTTTGCGGAACTGGGGATTGAACTCAGGTGCCTGCGCTTGCCAGGCAAGTGCTTATTCCACTGAGCCATCTCTCCGGCCCCAAAAGTACTGTTTTTGACCAATACATTCCTCATCTCCTTTCCCTCATCTTTGTTTCTTCTCTCCTACTTCCGTCTCTTTCCATGTCTTTAGTCGTATTGTGCAGCTGCCTAAGTTCCTGTCCATGGTCATTTTGGCTCTCAGGGTGAGCACGAGGTCACACAGTGCCAGGTCCAGTGAATGAGGTGGCTGAGATCACAGCGTGACGTCCATACTTGACAGAAATTTCCATTCCAGAAGCTGTATATGGCACGGTGTTGTCCTGCTGGACCATGGCGCAGTGTCCTGTTCCCAGGCCATGTTCTATACTCCTGGGTTATTACATGCTGTAGTGAGCTCTGATGCTGGGAAAACCCCCAGCAGTAGGAGAACTTCCAGAGCTGCTTCAGAAAGTAGCAAGAATGAGAGGATACGTGTGTTCAAAACAAGGCGAGAAGGCATTTTGAAGGGGATTAATGGCAAATGTGGCTTTTTCCTATAGTAATTTTTTCCAAAAAATTTTAAACCTCCGTTTTATTTCCAAATGGTCCCTGTGTGTAGGGTGAAAACACTATACAGCAGGAGCAGTGGGCTTTAGTCCATTGATGACCATGAACAGCGAGGGTCTAAGTGAGGTGGCTCAGGTTGCAGCCTCCAACTATTTTGCTTTAGGGTGCTGAAGCAGGAAAGGCACCTGGTGAGAGCCACCTTGATTCCCTCCAAAGAGCCTCCCTGGTCCTTCGCCGTGGGATGTGGCTCACCTTCTTTCTTGTCTGTTCTTAGGAATGCAGATGCTCTGGAAGCCTGCAGCTCTGCAGGCCAATCCTGTGGGCTCCCCAGTTACACGCTGTTCACTTAGGGAGCTGCTCAAGAACTTTCCCAGATTCCCTGAAGCCTCCATGCATACTGGAGGCAGCACACCCTTGGATACAAGGACTTTCTCCACCGCAGCATTTGTGCATGGTTACCCCACAAACTTCACCCGGTGCCCACACATTTGACAAAAATCTGAGATTTTGTTGAGAACATCTTCTGTTGCTTTCAGTGCAGATAGTTAAGCAAGGGTGGCAGAGAAACGTCTAGAGCCTTTGCCTTTTCCTGGGCTAAAGCCTGCAAAATTCTAAGAAGTGGAAACTCTTTCTCGTAGCTGTTACCTCACCTACTGTTGGGACTGCAGCCACATCAAATGTCCTTTGCAGAGCAACAACAATGAGGATGTAACATTTCTATGTTTTGTGGCCCTAGACTTGAACTTATGACAGTATCTGAAATACAACATTCTTTACAGCTTGTTAAAATAAGTGTTTCCTCTTTAGATTATTAACACTTTCTCATGGGCAGTGTCTTATTGGGGCAGGAATCATAGATTTGTGCATTCAGATGATTTATTAGGATCCTTCTTCCTGAGGCTGGTGAGCTGGAGGCCCCTCCAAAATGTGTATGGCAAAGCTTCTGTTATTTCTTTCATTTTAATATGATTAATTTCACCAGCTATTAAATGCGTGGCCCTTCCAAGCCAGGCAATGTGTTAGGCTCAGAGGGGGGAAAATGGCAAAGTTGACCAAGTGCTCGCTCTGAAGAATGTCACAGTCCTCGGCGTGCCTGGTAATCTGAGAAAGAGCCCTCGGAGCAGAGCCAGGGCAGTTGCTTGCTCCTGATGTAGTTATCTTCCTGGGGCAGAAGGCCACCAATTGGAAAATATCCCTAAGAATGTCGCTTGGGAATGAGGAAGAAGAGTTGATGGTAGTAAAAATCTATCAGTCAGCTTGCGAACAGCAGCCAGTTGTGATCACCAATGCCCCTGTTTCTCAATAACTTCCATCTTGGCTCCTTTCAGACTAGGTCTGTGTCCACACTGAGCCCAGAAGTCGTTGGGGAGGCGTGCAGTTAGTGTTCTTGTTGCTTTCGCCGTGCAGACACTAGATTACTAAATACCACCCCCACAAATGTAAATACTAGAAGATGATTAGGGAGCGATGCATTTGGGTTACTAGTCTGTTTTTCATGTAATTGACTTAGCTGTAAATTTATGTAATTTGATTTTAAATAATGGCTGTAACTAACAACTCTTCTGTAAATTCCTGAAAACTTGGCTAATAGGTGTTAGGAGCTGCTTTACAGAGCGATTTCAAGTTACTCTGCGTATTGTCCTTTTGGATCGGAGTCCGAGTGACCCCATGGTAAATCCTATTTGATTAAGGACACTTTCTGTAACTCTTTCCCAGCTGAGCAGGGTTTAGTGTAAAAGATGCGAGTCCAATTCGAAACCACGGACAAGAAATTAGTTATCAACACAGTTCATTGCTATCAAATGTTATCAAATGCTTGTGGGGCACCCACTACAAAGCCTAATCTGAGAACTCTCTCCCCCCAAAAAAGATTGCCTTTTAATTTCAAGCTTTGCCCCGTGTCCAATGACTATCCTTATGTCAGATGTTAACGTGCCTTTTGAGGTGCTCTTGAAAGCTTTAACTTAGAGCCCCAGAGGAAACTTTTAAACACCTTTGATTTTTTTGTCCATCTTTTGCACTAAGTACCAAGCGCTGTTGTTTCCCAGAAAATTGCAGAAGACATTTTGTGGGTTTCCAGCGAGCACAGCTTGAGAATGCTAAGCTTTGTACGGACACAGCCCTTGTGGCCTGCAAGAGGGCCTAGAGTCGGTGTTGTTGAGACACATGGAAAGATGAGCAGGGCAGTGACAGCAGATGGGCGTGGCCCCAGCCTGGTGTGCATGTCGCAGGCGTGGGCTTGGGGACTGCATATGGAACTGCTAACATCTCCTTGATCAATATTTTTAGGAACGTGTTTCTCATTTCAGTACTGTGTGTGAACTCTTTTGCTGTGTGCAGATACTGTTTTTCACTAAACTGACCAGTTATTTCTAATGAGTATATTCCTGTTTAGTTACTACCTAAAGTTACTTTTATTTTACTTACATAAGTATCATTTAATTATTTTGTCTCTCCCAATGCTGTATACAGTAGTTCAATGTCACTTTAGTGTGTGATCTTATATTTCTTTCCAGAAGACAGAAGCATTCCTTGTCCCCAATTATGTCCAGTACAATCTGTGTAGTGCTGAATGGTAATTCCTGTGATCCATGCATGTGACACCAGATGAGTGTGAATATGCTCTCTGTGTTATTTTCTTTTGGAAGGAGAAGCATATGTTTTTTTTTTTTTTTTTTTTTTTTTTTTTGCGGATCCGGAGATAGAACTCAGGTCCTTGAGCTTGCCAGGCAAGTGCTTATTCCACTGAGCCATCTCCCCAGCCCGAGAAGCATATGTTGAGTGTAGAGTTTAGCAGTAAGGACAATGGTCCTAATGTAGGATCCAAGATTTTGGTTTACCACAGTTGCAAAAGCCTTCTGCATTTAGTAGAAATCCTACTTTGAGGGTTTCTGGGTGGTGCTATGGTCTTCCATACTCTTGTATGCGGGTGGCAGCAGCCTTGAGCTGTGGCCCCAGTCGGCCCCAGTCGGCCCCAGCATTCCCATGGAGAATGACCAGTGCCTTATGCTGCCTCATCATTAGGCTCTGATTTGGGGTCAGTTGCATTAAATGAAATTTTTACTTACAATGTTTTCTGTGTGCTACGAATTTTATTGTTAAACTGAGGAGCATCTGTAGGTGAGCATGCTGGCCGTCACTGAATGGTTTATTTTGGCAAAATGGTTTTCTTTCATGGGATTATCTTGTATATTTTATATAAAGTCTTTTATCTTTCACCCAGAAAAAAATCTATTTTACCTCAAATATGAACAGTTTCAAGAATTTAGAAATATTCTGACCTTTATAATTTCAAACTACATTTCATCATACAAATTTCTCCGGCAGCAAAATAAGATGAAGATTCAAGCTCTTCTCTATTTGCAGTCCTGCTTCTCCAGGAGACCAAGTAGGAGAACAGAAAGTGACAAACAGTACTCAAAATTAGTAAAAGTAAGATGCAGAATACATGGAGAGTTTGTTAATTATATTGTATATAGAAAAAACTTGCATTTATATAAACCTAGGGGCTCTAAGAAAAAAAAATCAATTTTTACCACATGACCTGAATCAGGACACTTGAAACTTAATCTTTCACCTGTACACCTGTACTACTGTAATATTTCACTAATAGCCAGAATGATGGCTGAGTTAGCTGAGCATGATCATATGTAATTATGGGAGATAGATTATAATTCATAAGGCTGGAAAGCTTAGCACTAGTGGCCACGGTCATTAAATTGAGATTTGTCCTGTTCTCAGCTCATCACCTGATTATATTGACCCGAAGGACCCACTTGTGACCATGTGTTTCTGACAGACAGCTTCTAAACTTATTACATCGTATGTCAACATTTGGGTGTGGTAATTCATCTCCCACTGTATGTACCTGTTCATTTTCTGAAGCCTGGTGATGTGGTAGGAACTTCGCCCAGGGGTCCAGATTTTACCAGCATCTCTGTCAGCAATGGAGCCCGTTGGGGTTCGTTCTCGGAGCTGCTTATATATCTTGTCAGATGAGCATTTCAGCAGTGAGACATCATATCATTTAAAAAAAAATGTTTTAGGTCCACTAACTTACAGGAAAATAACTTTAAAAATATTATTTCCAAAAAGTGCTATTTTGTGTTTCATTTTAGCCTAGCACCGAGCTCAGTAATTTACAGTCCTCAGCTTGGTATTTTCATGTTGCACATAGCCACACAGTTTGTGATTATAAAACTCAATTCAATAATTAAAGTATTTGAAGAAAATGTAACAGCAACAATAAGAATAAACAATCATCCATCTCATAATGAGATGCGAGAGTACCGTTTCATGACATGTTGGTTTTCATCGAATAGATTCGCATATCCTTAGGTGTCTCTTGGTTATGAGTCACACAGTCAAATCCATTTGTAACTGTGGGTCTGGCCAAGAAAGTGGGGGAGCTCTCCATGCCCTTAAATCCTATGAAAGCATGAGTCCAAGATCACCCAACTTATAAACTCCAGGACTAGTTAGCTATGTTGTCACAGTAGTTCTTGTGGACTGGTGAAACCAGAGTTTTGCTCATTTTAGTAATTGAGTTTTAGCGTTGCAAACCACTTTAAAGACACTTACCCAGCTTCCCTTGGTCAAAGCTAATAGTCAGTGGTGGTTGAATAACTAATGAGCGAGTTGTTGCCATAACAACACCTTATATTTGTACAGCCCTTTGAGGTTGGAAATGCTTGTTCACATGCATTGTCTGATTTTATCCTCATTTTTCTGTAAGGAGTTGTAGAAATGTAAGGCATTGTTATTACAATGACTTACTCTTTGTACCTTTAAATACTTGCTGAGTATGAGGCTTGACTGCAGAGGGTCCAGTTAAGTGTCTTTTAAAGTCTTTCAATCCTAAAAATTTATAGTTCAGTGTTTGTGGAGTAGAGATAAATCCTATGGAGTACTTTATATAGTCTTGTTTCTTGTTTAAGACAAGATGTCATAATGAGTAAAGAACCTATGTTTTTTATTTATGTTTATGCTTCCTATTTGGGTGTTATTCTTAGCAAAACAACAGAAGGCAAACTTACTTTAGATATACCTGTATAAGCTCATTATTCACAATTGTCTTCAAATAAACCTGCATCTTGATTTTAAAAGAAAACACTATGCAAATAAAACTTGATTGGAGTAAAAGTGAGATACTCATGTTGATAATCAATGGAACATGTAAAAAATTCTGATTAAATAATATCTAAAACTTTAATAGAAAACACCAACACCAACACCAAAAACAATGATGACAACACCAACAGAAGCTTTAATCAGGAGAGACCCAGTCCCTCAAGCAGGTGGACTGTCTTGTGGCAAGAAGTATGTTGTCATGTCAGGCACCCATGGCTCTCCCAGTCCCACAGAGTCAGTGCACAGAGACTGATCCGACTAACTGGGTCTTGATCTAGACAACCCACTTGGCCAGATCTGCAGCCCCACACCCATGAAAATTCTGCATTCTTGCCTTTGTTCCCCTTTCCTATAAAACCCTACAGTTTCAGTCAGCCCCACTCAAAGACATACCTTGAACCTCTTTATCTGAGCTTCTGAGCCTTGCCATAGAGTTGAAGTTCCTTTCCTGCTATCTGTCAAAAGCAAAGAGCTGGGGCCAGGAAGATGGCTCAATAGAATAAGCGCTTGCCTGGCAAGTGCAAGGGCCTGAGTTCAATCCCTGATTCCGCAAAAAAAAAAAAAAAAAAAAAAGCAAAGAGCCAAAACAAACACAAATCCTCTAGCAAAGCAGCCATTTGCCTGCTGTCTGTTTCCTAGCTCTGTGCATCCTTCTGGGGTGATCCCTGTATGTTCATAGGTATCTAGCTAATGCATGTTTTCTTGAATCCATTTTGTGCACTAATTCCAGCATAGCATGACAAATGGGATTTGTATTTGGGATGGCAGCGTGGCCTTTCTTCACATCTCTGTATATCTTGGAGGTTCAGCGCGACAGTCCCTAGCCCCCTGGCATGGATGTACCCTTGAACATTAGGCAGGAGGATGGATTCCAGACAGAGGAGCATTGATGCCTCTCTGGGTGACCCCCTAGACTGGGAGAGGCTGAAAGTGGAGGAAGACATTGGGATGCAAATGAGGTAGAGGAAGAGCTCCTTGCCAAGTGCTGTTCATTGAGGGAGTAGAGGTGTGCTCCTTGGGCTCAAGGGAGCTGCTTAGCTTAGGTTTCCAGGTCCAGGACCAAGGCCTCTCATTCTGAATTCCTCGCGGGATGACTGAAAGCCTCTCTGGGTGGATTCGGCCAAGGCTGGTGAGCACTAGGAGCACAGACTGGGGAGCTTCCCTTTGGGGAACTGGAAACTGGCTGTGGTCAGGCGGGAGAGTGCTTGGCGTGGAAGCCAGACTGGAATTTGTCTTTGCAACATTCCGATATCAGAAGAATGCTAAGGAAATAGGATGACCGTTGCCCAGTGAAGTTATTTACAGTTTGTGAGGTAACTGATTGGATTTTGTATGTCTTGAACATAAAGAACACTGATCACAAAGCATACATACTTGTACATATGAAAAATTCTTTAGGGCATTTATAGTAGTCCACGTTTTAGAAAACATTTATTGCTTAACAAGACACGCCACACTCTAAAGCCATATTCATTTAAAGTGCTCTGCAGTTTAGATTTTGAAAGGGCTCACAGGATGACCTCAGTCCTCCTCTAGTTAGTAAGAGTCTGCTGTCTGTGTGTCCATTACAGGCACTAGAAAGGGAGGAAGCGCGCCGGCCCACCTGATGAATGGCGGTCATTTGAATTTGACTCCAAAGTAAGAGAACAAGATTTGTCACTGTGTGGATGTGTTAATCCTAAAAGGACTATGCAAAAGCTTAAGTAAGAGATAAAAGAGTCAAAGCAGGGTGAGTTTAGGCAAACTGAGAAAGCCAAAATGTTAAAAATATATCTCACTCTGTTATTTATTTGAGAGAAATAAGAAATTTTATACTTATTCTTTTCAAATCAAGATAAACATACAAAGCATTTACACTTATTTTATTTTTAGTTTAGTCTGTGTTAGAATTACTTTTTTTTTTTTTCAGTATATAGCCAGGCATAGTTAACTTAATCATTTTAAGACTGGGCTTACACTGTTACTTATTTCTTCTGCTCCCTGGCATCAGAAGAGTATGAATAGTAAGTTTAGTGTGTACTTTAGTCTGATGCTTATTTTTTTTTCTTTTTTTCTTTTTAATATCTCTGAAGTTTTCAAGTACTTGGCTGCTGGCGTTATAGAATACAGTCATCTCCAATTGTGGCAATTGATGTAAAATGCATTATAAGTGATTAATCACCAACTATTGTTAATGTGGAGGGGTCATGGCTAAGTTATTTTACTGTTCTTTTTAGGGGTTACTTTTTAAATTTTACCAATTTTAAAATTTAAATTTCATAAAGAAACTTATGTCTGTCAGAAGTGGAGAGATATGAGGCCTTTCCTCATTCCTGAGAGGGTTAGCAAGGAAAACGAGGAACAGATTATTTAATCCAAGTTTTATGTGACACAGCCTTGAGAAGGGAGACACAGAGACCCCAGGAAAATGTCCATTTGCAGGCCTGGATTTGATGAAAGATGGATGTTTGGTAGAAACAAGGCTGGAGTGAAGGAAGAAGGAGGCCCACAGGTAGTCCGGTGATGGGGTACACAGCTCCTCCATCTCCTTTGAGGGCTCGGGCTAGGGTGCTTGGTGATCAGATACGGCTGTATCTTTGTGGCTGGCTCATAGACAGGAAGGAGATATTTAAAATAACTTTTCTGTGGTTGGCCTTGGGCCTGGGCAGGATTGGTTTTAATGGCTTTACTTGGGAAGCATCATTTTCTAAGCCCTGACACTCCCTCAACTGTGGTACTGAACCCAAGCCATCTTGGTTACTGAGACCTCTTTGGTTTAGCATGGTGCCATACACTGTAAATTTTTTTTTTTTTTTTTTTTTTATTTTAGGGAAGGGTCTACAGGCTGTTCAGTGTCTCACTATCAGATCAGACTCCTAGTGATCCTCCTGTGTTCAGCCTCCCAAGAGCTGGGATTACAGGTGCATGCCACCATGCCCAGTCTCAATTGCCTTCTCAGTGTGCTGGGGGGGGGTGCAGATGGTAGGGCAGGCATGGTAGGCCTCAGGATTGAACCTCAACCCCTGCACCTGCTTGCAGGCATTTTAATCCACTGAGCTATTTGGCTGGCCCACCTGTAAACTTTATTTTGAGTAAGATTTTATGAGGGATCAAGGATAGTAATTTCAAGAGCTGTACCTGAAAATGTTATATTACATCATTACTTTATAATATCTGTGTGGCACCTAAGACTCTTTTATAAATCCAGAGGCATTTTGAGTTCGTTTGTGTTTGTTCAGGAAACCACAACTTATACAAGATGGCCATATCTGTAAAGGCTGGTTATGTTGTCACTAAGGACCAAACCAAAGGAGATTGTCTTTTTTTTTTTTAACTTTTCTAAAAATGACAGTCTGATTGTCGGTGGTAGGACTATGTAAGTATTAAATCTGGATCTTGTTTTAAATACCAAGATCCTAAGTTAAACTTAAGTTACTTCACTTTGGGTTTCTTTATATTGAAAGTAATGATTCAGCAAATATTTATTACATGCTATCTATATATGTGACATTTTGATACAAACCATAGGAATACAAAGTCTGTGATCAATTCTATGGATAAAGTCTGTAATAATCAGGAAGATACTTTCATAATTTTAATTCTGTGTTCAGAATAAGATTTTAGTTCATTGCTTCCCTTACTATGTGCCCCACTTTTCTACCTCAAGATTTAAGAAAATGATTTTTCCAGAAGTCACTGCTGGAGTCTGAGATGAGACTAATTGGTCTTCCCTTCTGTGTGAAGACTTTGGAGGTCCTGACAAATTGGTTTTATTTGTAGGAAAATCGGAGGCACCTTGAGACCATAATACTTAAATATCACAGACAGACAAGTTTAAATACCACATGGCTTCTCCTTTATGAAAAACCCAAAGTATAAATGAACAGCAAAATAGAAGAGTAGGGAGTAAGAAGATCAAACGACAGGGAAATGAAGAGAGGTGGAGGTGGGGGCGAGGGCAGAGCACCGAGATGTGCTCCTTGCGTGGACCAACTCCGTGCAGACAATGTAAACATTACCTGCTGCAATCCCGTGCTAGTATCAGTGGAACTTAAGAGGAGAAATGTATGTAGTGGCTCTCCAGGGTGTGCTTTGGGGACTGAGGATGCACCCTTTCTTGCACTGTGGACTCTCTCGGCTCCTCACTGTCTTTCTGAGAGATTACCCTTGTCATGTGGTCCCTGAGAACCAAAGGGTGGGAGAGGCCTGTGGGTGTGAAGTGGGCTGGGCAGGAGATTCCTGACAGCTCAGCCTGGTGAACACAGGAGCCTGGAAGAGCAGCGGGGCGAGGCCCACCTCTGGGGTGGAGGCAACTGAGGGGCTTGGCCACGGGTGCGTGGGGCTATCAGGCAGAAGCTAGGCCTTGTGAGCAGTGGCGAGATCTAATTCCCAGGAGAAAGTGGAACCAGGGCTCGGGGGAGACTGGATCGGAGGTATCGTTCAAGGGTCTCTGAGGAGACCAGGATAGAGGATTGGAGGAGGACCTAGGGATTCAGTGAGCTCAGACAGAGAGCGTGGGCACAGGCTGAGGGAGAGATGGGTGGTACAGTGGGAGGGGAGTGGGCAGGCCTGCAGGTTGGTCTGTGGGCAGGGACGGGAGGAGGAAGGACCAGGGAAGGACAAGGGAAGGACACCTCCTGAGAACTGCTGGGAACTGAGCTGTCCAGTCTATAGTTTACTGGGGCAGAAAGCATTGAAGTTGGGATTTGGGGGTCTTTGCTCCAAGAGGATTGAAAAACAAATTTGCACACTACATTGTCTTGTATTTTCTTTTCTTTTTTGCATAACTTTATTTTAGGTAGCATGGTTAAACACTCTTACTTTTAAAAATACCATTTCAATTACAGTTAAAAACTCAGTCATTTAAAATGACCCATTTCTGTTCCAAATGGCTGGATTTGGGCCCTCAGCCAGCTTTCCATATTGATTCTCTGTCCTTTAACCTCATCTTCCTTGAGTGATAAGCTTCACTGTGGTGGCAGTTCTTGTCACTTGTGGTGACTAGCTTTTTCTTAGACTCTACATGTGTGAATCCAGGGATCGAACTCTGGGCCTTTCACTTGCCAGGCAGGTACTGGTGCACTGAGCCGTCTCCTTGGCTCTTTAGACTACGTATGAATCTGTGTATATAATGTATATATATGATATATATATCATATATATATAAAACATTATGTTTATATGTATATTATATATATGTTTTATATTATATTATATTTATATTATATTATATTTATATTATTTTTAGTTTTACCAGGCTACGTTAGCAAAAGGACACCTACTAGAACATTGAGAACTGAGATTTCTGCTTTGGTAGAATAGCAAATATTTCACAATTTAGCTGCTTAGGAAACTCAGAAAATAGGAATTCAGTGGTTACTTCTCCCCACATACTTTCAGGGCAGTATGACATTTTAATGTGAGTTGTAAAGTGTAGGGAGGTGTCCTCTAATTCCTTTTCGTGCACGTAAATCAAGTTTCAGGCTCTTTTGGAAATGTTTACTAGAAGCAAAATCATGGGCAGATTTGAAAATGCTTTTGGATTGTGTGACGGCATGGTGCCACTTCTGTTGAAGGCTTGTAATATTTTATTTTCTTTCCCAAAGAGTCAGGATAAATCCTGTAAACAGCTTTTTTCTCATTTCGTTGTTTCTGTTATACTGTTGTGTTTGACTCTAACCTTTTGCCCGTGGGAAACAAAAGTGTTTTTTTCCTCCAGCAGTCCTGCTGAGCGCTCCAGCTGTCAGGCAGCAGTATCAGGCTTGGGCCTTATTTACACGCTGGAATTTTCACTGACCAGAAAGCCATCTTAAAAGTACAGTCTACTCATGTGAAGAGATAGGTCTTAAAGGAAAATCTTTTGTCAAAACTTACCTGGTTGTAGCTTTTTAAAATTTTAAAAGACAAAATCCAAGTTAGCTAAATCATACTTTTATCAAAGTAGCTATGATGAATTTCAACATAAAGTTTAGTCTGATATGTAATTCAAGTCAAAATCTGTCATCTTGCCAGTTCCAGGTGTTTCTTTTCATTCGTTGCCATTTACAATAACAAATATGGTAAAATACCAATTATGGTAAATATGGCACCCCATTGGGCTCGGTTTAGGCTTTGCAAAGCCCCTAGGAATTGGTCCATTTTGAGCAATGGAAATGTTGACATGTTAGAGCTAACCGAGGAGTGACCTGCTGAGAAGACCGAGGGAAGGGCTGGCTCTGCTGGGAGAAACAGAGAGACATTGGAGAAGAAAGGGCAGTTGTGTGAAGTCTTACCTCTGCCTTAGTCAGTCCGTGACACGCCGTGCCCGGCACACACCCATGGTGCAAGGAGGAAACGTTTAGTTTGGCACTGTGCAGATTTCTCAGTCCAGAGTTGACTGGCTCCAAGCAGGGCTGTGGCAGGTCGACATCCCAGAGGTGAAGCAGCCCTGGTGGGGCGGGGGAGGGGGTGGGGGTGGGGAGCAGAGAGAGGTGCCAGGAGGAGGAGAGGAGAAGTAAACTGTTGGAATTTGGTGATTTTTAAGGATTTTTCTAATTCTGTAAATCATAATCTAGGCATAGATATGTGGGGTTTTTAAAAATTAGATATGAGAGGTGATATTTAATAAAGGTTTAGAAACGGGATACTTACTCCCACTGAGTACTATGAAAGAATTTCCTCTGGGGACAAATAAGAGCAGTTAGTGCTTGCTTTTCTTTCTCTCTCTCTCTCTCTCTCTGGAGAGGAGGAAACTAGTTCAGTCATTCAGCATATTGTTGGCTAACACGTGGCATATTGTCAGGGAACAATCACAACATGCATCCAGCGGTGTTGCTGAGCTTTGCGACACAGCACCTGAGAAGGTAACGGAGGGAGGGACGAGTTTATTTTGGATCCTGGTTTCAGGATTTCAGCCCACGGTCAGCTTGTTCCTTGAGTGTGACTCAGCAGTAAGGTAGCACACTGTGGCATCGGAGCCTGGTGGAGCATAGCTGGAAGGGAGGAAAGAAAGAAGGAAGAAGGGCGGGAAGGAGAGGAGACAGACAGACAGGCAGACAGGCAGACAGGCAGACCTGAGAAGAAGAGGCCAGGCAGACCTAAGATAAAGGACACCGGCAGGGACAAGACACACCCCTTAAAGTCACTGCTCCCTGTTTGACCTCATCCAGTTCGGCCCTGCCTCCGGACTGCCCACTCAGTGCCCGCATGCGCACGCTCATGTGCTAATGGGGCGCCTCACCTTTAAGCTCACAATGTCAGCCCACCCAACTCCATTCCAGAGCTTGCCTTTGGTGACTCATGGAACACTGCTCACCTGGTTGCAGGTGACAAATGCAGGAGTCAGGCTTTGCCACAAAAGTAACAAACACCACTCTCACCCACTCTTCCCAGAAAGCACCGAAGGGGCCACATATCCCAAAGTAGTAGTGAAACTGGGCAGGAGAAAGACCACGGGGAGCGTGTGACAATGGGGCGGGGGCTCTTGAAAGGTGGGCTTCCTGCAGCCGAAGAGTAGGTGACAGGACATCTCAGATAAAGAGGAAAAATAGAGCACTTACAGCCCGAACGGTCTAACTCAGAGAATGGGTTATGGAGAATAGGGTTGAAGGTAGTAAGTTAGATCCACAGCATGAGAATAACAACAGGCAGTCTCTTGTTTCCTGCCAGGAATGGTGGCAAGAATATTTATTTAATCATTAAAAACCCTATAAGATAAATATCGCTGTCTGTGTGACAGTTTCTCAAGGACGCATGAGTGGTAAATGATAGGGATTAGTTTGCCATCCAAGGTTATCTGACACAGAAATGTACAAACTCAACTCAACCACCTTAATATATTGGAATTCTGAGTTTTAGGTAGCTAGCTCACAAGATACTGTTGAAAGTTTTGAATAAGTCAGTGCTTAGATACAATGTCATAGGATGATGCTTTCCATAACAGTGTTTGATTTAATTTAAATATTGAAGCAGCGTACTGCTCAGTTGAGCGGGCGTGGAGCCGGAACTGGTACTGATGTTGAAATCTGAAGATGGGATGTGAGCTCCACCAAGGGCGGTTCTCTGGGAAGAGAGAGCAGGGTGCGAAATGCCTGGAAACCAAGTGATAGGAGTTGCTGCTGGTGCGTGTGTGCATGTGTGACGATGGCATGTTGAGGAGACTCCACCATGTAACTCTTCAGTCCCATACCAGGGAGCAATGATTTTTATCTTGGAAGCCACCTGATGATGCCAAGCGTTTGTGGTAAGGAGTGACCAGAAGAGACTTCCACGCTCAGAAGGTCGTGTGACATCATCTTGAGAACCCTAACAGTGTGTGTGGGGGGGTCACTTCCCAGAAGTGCATCTTCGCGTCGGACCTTAGGTACCCAGCAGCCCGAAATCTTTTAATGTGACATGTAGGCAGGAACTTCCGCTTCTTTTCTCTTTACTCCTACCCACAGTTCCACTCACCATCTGTCATGTTTGTGGGATGCAGAATCCCAGCCAGGATTATGATGGTTAACTGAGAACCAAATGTAAGCCTAATGTTTGGTGAAGATTGCAGTGTTTTTAGGAGTAGCCGAGCCTATCCCAGTTCGCCTCATGTTTCTCACCACAGCTAGGGAGTGGACCACAGGTGAAGTTATTAGAAATTATCGGTGTGGTCCTGATGGCCTTACAACTGCCGAGCACACACAAAGAAACCTTTGTGTCCTGCTGGGCAAGTGAGAATATCAAGCGTCTCCACTGAGTTTGGTCGGTGGTTGGGAACCATCAGTGTTGCTGTTTGAGCCACCCATGTTTTGACTCTAGGAAAGTGTTATGGGCAGATGTGCCCTGCCTGTCCCCCTAAGAGGTCACTATTCCAATGAGTGCTACAGATGGAGTACAAATACCTGTATTCAGCCACCCGATGTGGTGACTTGTGAGTACTGGCTAGCCTTGTACACGGGGTGGCACTTACACTAATATGTTAGCACTTGTGCAGAAATTCTTGTGTGCCAGGCTCTTTAGGTTGTATGGAAGCATTTAATTACCTCTATAATTATGGGATGTAGATGGGATATACGTAAAGTTACAGACTGAAATGTGTCCTCTTTCCCTGCTTTCATATGTGGAAGTCCTGATTCCCAATGTGATTGCTTTGGAAGTTGAAGCCTTCACAGAAGCTATGAAGGTTGAATGAAATCTCATGGGTGGGATTTTAATCTGCGGTGGGTGAGCAGGCCCTTAGAAGAGGAGACAGGATTGCGCATGTGCAGACTGAAGGCCCCTTGAGACACAGTGTGCAGGCAGCTACCTGCAGACCAAGGAGAGCCCTGGGCAGAAACCACCTCACTGGATTCTTGATCTTGGATTTGTAGCCACGGTGACTAGAAATTAATTTCATGTCTTAAAGACACCAGTCTATTAATAGACTCCCATTCTTTTATGGCAGGCCTAGAAGACAAATACACATTCGATGGGGAAGTAGAGGAAAGAGAAGGTTAACAACTGGCTTAGCGTCACACAGTTAGGGAACGGCAAAGCCAGGATCCGGACTTGGGGAGCACGGTCCTGGAACCCATGGGAGGCAGTGTTGTTCACTGGCCTCTCATGAGGAGCCTCGCAGTCATGGGGCGCCTGGCAGCTCCCCTTTCATTCTGTCCTTTTGTGTCCCAGGCAGTTACCAAGATCATACACTTTGCACAGACAGTGTCGGAAAGGGTCCCGTGCAGGTCCCTGCTCTGTCATGGCTGGAATTTTTCTCTGGCTCAAGCAATTTCATGCTATAGAATGAGCAGCGTCAGCAAGCATGCTTAAATTTTTTCCTGTAATACATTAACTTTTCAGATAATAGCGAAACTCACCTTCATTTTTCCCAACATTAGTTCATTATTTCTGTGAAAGGCTGCCTTTGTACTGTATCTGTGAATGCCATCTTTTGGAAATTTTTTTTTTTTTTTAATCAATGGTCAGAAAGAAAGAAAAGGAAACTAAGAGAAGATTTGAATAACCCAGCCTAAGACTGGTCTGACTGATGAACTGAGAACTCCTTAACAATTTTAAAATATGCTTAATATATTGTATGTTTTAAAATATTCTGTAAAATATGATATTCTTTAATGTGTAAGCTTCAGTACATCTAAAGAAATAGCATAGTTCTGAAAATACACTATGGTGACCATCGAAATTAAATTGTTGGGCCTTGCCTGATAATGCAGATAAAGAAAAGATTACGTATGCAGCGGCCTTGGTATTGCTCTGGGAAATATAAAAGCTTTGTTCTAAGCCAATTAAGCATTTGTGCGTCTTTGCAGTCCTGTGCATCGTATAGGAATCTGAGACTTAAAACACAAACTTGGAGGTCTTCCCGATTGTCATTCTAGTGACGTCATATTACATGATGAATGATCAGTGTGCTGTGTAACGTGCCTTTTTGTAATGTGGAATTTGTTACACACACTTAGGCACAGTTGCAAGTTAGATTGTGCCTATTAATACACTTGATTTTTTGTTTTACTTAATTTTAACCAATTAAGGCAACTGTCCAAAAAGCAGAGATTGACATCTGAAACCATATTAGTATTACTGTGCTTACTATTGTGTTAGAAGCCTGAAAATGTGTATCCTGTCTAAGCAAGATTAACTTCCAGCCCCGGGCCCACCAGTTATTACCTGTGATACGGGCACAACCAAGATCAGAGAGGACAGTAACGTGCATCCAGCTTTGCCCTGAACTGTGACGCTCTAACCACAAACTGCCTTTGGAAAGACTCAAGAATGTTCTTTGTCATGGAAGCACTTTGCTATCTCTGTAGTTCTGCAGATTGGTCTAGTAGAACATCTATCCTGGATTCTTGATTTAGTAGAACATCTATCCTTCTTTCAAAATAAAACATTTATCTTTGTTAAGTTGCCTTATTTAATACCAGGAGGTGCACGCCTTTATTTGTAGCACTAAAATTGGGTTTTGTGGAAACACTTTCAAAACGTTAGGATTATGATTTGCAGAAATTGTACAAGAGAATTACCTGAACTCTTGCGTATTTTTTCATGCCTATATTGAGTACAAATATAGGAATTTAAGTTATGAGTAAAGGCATTTATTATAATGTACAATTTTTTCTTTCTTATAAAAGATGAACAATTCCATATTTACATGTAAATTTTTGTACATGAGTAATTTTTTCTATTTTTGAACCATTCTGTTTGTCAGTGAAATCTGAAAGAAGATAACTGTACTTTAATTGTAGTCAAAATTCTTGTATATTTTGCAATTCGTTTTCAGGTTTTTAAAGAATAAATGACATTGAAATTTATTTATTGGGAAACTAATACCATCTCATGAATGTGGGTATAGTGATTATGATTTTCTCTTTGAACCTTGTCTCTTCAGTACCTACTCCCTCAAATGCTACAGCCAAGCTACCAGTTGGCAAAATCAACTGTAACTATGAGGGATTTTCTTTGAACATTTGAATAAGCTATTTTACATGTAATTATCCAGCCTCCTCAACATGAAAGGTGAGGTGGGACCACTGTTGTAAAGCTAATTATGTGCACTTGTTATGTTGTAAATAGCGTATTCTACAGGATCAGGCCGGGCGCATGCGATGTGTGGATGCTGGGCCTGTCTTCCTTGTTCTCACAGATAGAGATGTTGGCTCAGCAGTGACAGCGCCACACTGTGTGGTCTCAGGGAGACTTGGAGTTTGTTGCTCTGTCTTCCCGTCCAGGGTGTAGGAAGCTGAAGTCCAACAGGAACATGGGAATCTCACTCAAGAATTTCTTAAACCTGGACCAAAACGTCATCCTCTTATAGATGACGAAAAGTTGTAGGGTCCCAAATGTGCCACCACTCCTTTCTGCTTTTGTCTGAGCTGCTGTGTGTTCGAGATCTTTCTCTCTCTCTCTTTTTTTAAGATGTTCTAAGTAATCTTATTTCTATTTTTTTTCCTTTAAATTTTAAGACTTTAGAATGGACAGGACTTGGCTTTTTTTTTTAATGTATTTATTTATGTGTG
>NDGN011509015.1:837-12725 GCA_002564285.1 Tympanoctomys barrerae
AAAAAAAAAAAAAAAAAAAAAAAAAAAAGAAAAAAAAATCCAGCTCTTTCCCTCCTACTTCTACTAAAGCTCTCTGCTCCGTCTGCCTTACCAAGGTACCTCTAGGCAGGGCTTTGCAAGAGAAAGCTGCGGATTCGTTCCCATGTGGTCAGATTCCAGGGAAGAGGCAAGGGCCTTCTCCCCACCCCCACCCCTCTGTGGATCCCCACACAACAGACTGGAACATTTGCATTCTGGGATACACAAGGACAAGGATTGCTCTCTGCTTCTGTGAGATGGGAAGGCTCTCTGGAGGTGGAAGAGAGAAGGACGTTTGGATAAAGGGAACTTTGGAGAACTAGTGAAAGGTGTCAAGGGAAGATCTGCTTCAGGGAAAGCCAGTGAAGCGTTTAAGGTCTGTTTTGTTATGAGGAGCAAGGTCTCTCCATTATGAAGAAGTCCACTGCACTGGAGCAGGCAGGCCAGGAGGTTGGGGGGTGGATGGCAGGACTATATTGAAGCTGCGGCCACAAATCATGGGAGAAATGTCCCATGAGCATAGGTTGGAAAGGACAGTCATCCTAGAATCACAACCTGATTCATGATTAGAGGCAGCACACATCCACTGGGTCCAGTTGACCTTGAGTTTGTTGCCTAACATAACTTCACCTCAGTCTCCTTGGAGGAAAAATGGGTTCAACAAGCCCCTCATGTTCCTCTCAGAGCTGCTAAGAGATCAATGTGGGCCTGAATCATTGCTGAGTTATAAAGCATTCACTCATGGAAAAGGTGTGTCTATGGCAGGTGGAGCAAGAATACTGCCCTGGCCCCTGCACACACTACCTACGCAAGGTGCCAGACAGTGTAGACCTAAGTCTGAAGCCAGCGGCAAGACAAAGACTGGGTCACAGTGACTGGTTGGCAAAAGTATGGCAATGGATGGAGGCTTCCCTGCCTATTGTCTTGGGCACAGGAAAAGTAGGGTGGCAGGGTCCCAGAGAGAAATGACAGAGGGGGCAGGACCCAGGTCAGTGTGGAGGCTTTTTTCTTTTGTTGAGGCTCCAGGGAGTGTTCTACGGATGAACAGATTTACCCATGGAAAATTGGGAAGATCGGGCAGCTGCCAGTGGGGATAGGTATGTGTGTGTGTGAAGATCTGTGGGAGTCAAGCCCATCTCTTCAAGGACCCTGAATTACTGTATTTTAAGCAACAGGTAATTCTTCTAAAACTAAATTTGATGCTGATCCTTAATATATAGCAGTATGGCTGTTCTGATGGAGGGTGGTGAAGGGGCCCTAAGTCTCCTAGAACAGAGTCCAGGTGCCCTGCACCGTAGGTGGGCACAGGGAGGAATAGGTGCCAGGCAGAAGCTCTTAGCTCCTAACAGAGTCTGAATTATCATTTCCTCCCTCACAGAGTGACCGTAGTATAAACTGTGGGCTCCATACTCCTATCTGCAGAATGGGGAGCTCCTGATATGTCAGCCCTTCTCATGTATCAGTTACCAGAATAGACATAGATCACAGACCTTACCTCCGGGGGTCCCCCATCATAGAGGGGGATATTTATTCATCTTTCTGAAAAGCTGAGGTCCAGGCCAGCTCATCGGCTTCCTGGCTCAACTAATTGGAATCACTGCCCCCCCTCCCACTTCTGCCTCAGTAAATTATTCGAATTCCCTCAGTCAGAGGCCTGAGTGATGGACAGCCCTGTCACAGCAGCCTAAGTATTTAGAGAGCAATTGTTCTGGGGAAAGCTGCCATTCCTCAAGCAGAGGCTGTGCATGCTGCTACAAAGAGCACCATCCAGCCCCTGCCCTAGCCCCTTCCCCTTCCCCTGCTCTACCCCAACCCAGACACCAGTGCCTCCTCCACCTCGCCCGTCAAGCATGGGCTTCTGGTATGTTATCCTTGTCATAACAATCAGAGCAGCCAAGAGGTATTGCTCTTAAACCCTCAACACACATTTTTATAACCTTTCTGTTTAATAAGAAAGAGACAGCTCCAATTAGCTGGGAATATTCTGCAGAAATGGGATTATTTTAAAAGCTCCAGCAATATTATAAAATAGCTTCAGTACGTGAACAGCTGTTGCTGGTCCCGCCTGTCATGCACACTGAATCTCCTGCATCCTTGAACAGGGCTGAGATGCTCCAGGGTCCCTGAAAACTGTGCTCTGGTCAGGGATGTTTCTAGACAGCAAGATATAAATCATGGGGTGCAGGACAGAGCTCTCTTATCCCAGACAGATCGGGGGTGCAACTTACACCTTGTCCTGAAGTTGCACTATAACCTTGCTAGAGTTCTGTCTCATCCAGAAAAGCCAATGTAGGGACACCAATGTTACCTCTAAAGGATCTCTAGCAAATCTGTTGATCCTGTGGCCAGTACATGTCCCCCACTGTTCACAGCACTCCCATCGATTACCTGGGCTTTTCCAGCCTCTCCAGCTTTCTCATCAAGAGGCCAGAACATGGGGGCTGGGGTGATGGCTCAGTGGAATAAGCGCTTCCCTGGCAAGCATGAAGACTTGAGTTTGATCCCCAGTTCGCCAAAAAAAAAAAAAAAAAAAAAAAAAAAAAGAGGGCAGAACAAGGCCTGGTAAGCCTGGTTCCAGCCACTGTCCATCTTCTGAGTCCCCCCCTGCCCAGAACTGCTCCAGGGCCAGGTGATTGTGCCTCTATCTGAGGCCTCTCCCCTTTCTCCTTGGGAACAACTGCCATCTTCTCCCCTCAAGGTCCTCCACTCCTCCAGGACTCTCTGCTATTCCTTCTCTCCAGAAGGGGCGCTGTCTCTGATGCCTTGCCTATTACAGGGGGTAGTTTTAGCACTCACTGTTTAAGCCACCAGAGTTGAAGGTGAGGTCCTCAAGGTCCTGTCCCTTTTCCCTTTCTGCCCTGATGGCAGAACTCTATAGAAAGGGGACAACTTCCACCTCCCAAAGCCCTGAGGCCATATCTTCTTATCTATGAAACCACTGTCAGCTACCACTTTTACCTGGGACTCTAAGCAGTAGCCGATGTCACTTCTTTCCTTGAGCTAGTGTTCCTTCTGTGGGGAGGAGCTGGAGAGAGGCCCTTGAGGAGGTCCTGGGTCCTCTTTGGCCTGCTGGACAGAAGGACAGAGGGACAGGGGGATAGGAGGCTCTGACTTCTTGTTGTCTACTTGTCCCTTGAGCCACAGCTGTGAGGTCTCGTAATCCTTGGTCCCCTTAAAAAAAGGAGTTGAAGAGTTGTTGACATTTGAACAACTTTTAGAGATGGACAGAGTTAGAAAGGACTTCTGAGTCTGACCCATATCATTCTATAGTCAAAGAAATTAAGTCCAAGAGTAAGGAAGCTCCAAGACTGTTCTAAGATAGGAGAGGACCCAGGCTGTCAGCTTCAATCCAGGGATTTGACTTCTGTGGCTTCCAGGACACATGATGATGGAATCTGAACCCTTATCCCTCTGTGATGGGGCTGAATAAATTCTGCCTTGATGGCTCAGGTGACCATAGGCAACTGCCTCGCTCTCCTTCGGGAACTAGGTGAGGGTCTGTCTCTTAGCACAGGAGTCCTAGGCTGATAGCTGATAGGGCACAGAATGTGGGGGGCCTTGTGTGCAGAGGAGACTCCTGTGGATGTTCTGAGACAGAACCAGGCAAGGACTGGGCCAAGGGGCAGCCTGTTGTGGTCCCTAAAATTCCCAGTTATCCAACCTGCCAGTTCTCCCACGGGCCTGGCCCAAAAATGTGGGGGATGCAAGACTCTGGGAGTAACAGCCTCAGGGCCCAGGGACCAGCCCACAGTGAGTTGCTTCTGAAACTATAGCCCCAACCTCACCAGGCCCAGGTCTTAGGCACACTCCCTGGGAAACGGGAACAATTTGAGGACATCCTTGGGAGGCGGCCACAGCCTAGGAACTGCAGTATGATGCAAATGCACCATGTGCTAAATGGGGAAAAATGAATTTTACACCCAGACAAAGTGACTTTTATCATGTTAACGACCATGGTTTGCTCATCATGTCTGGTGCAGTGAAATGGGGCCTGTGAATGTTTTTCTTTTAGTTCTGCTTTTAAATGGAGGCATTTCCCCCCCTCAGAGCAGACAAGCCAAGCCCCTCAGATTAGGATGACATAAGTGTCAATTCAGCAAAAACAAAATGAAAGGGTTTTTTTTTTTGTTTTTTTGTTTTTTTTTCATCTGTGCCTTCCAGCAGAAATAGAGCTGAGATCAAGGAGCTAGAGAGTGGCTTGAGGAGCCCTGGCCAGGAAGTAAGAATGTAGCTCCGACTTAGCCCATCCCTGTGTGACCTGGCACCTGGCTCACTCATTGCTGGCCTCAGTTTGCCCATCTGTACCAGGAGGGAGATGTGCTGGAGGCAGAGGTTCTTACAGTGAGAGAGCTGCTCTGCTCCGGTCTCTGCCCACATACTGTGTGTGTCCATCAAATGGGACTTCCAGAGGGTAAACCAGGGCAACCATTATTGACACCAGGGTGCCCCCAGAGGCCAGTACTAGGTCCTGCATGGAAGACAGATGTTTACTGATGGAACCAAGGATACTTTCTTGACTTCTGTATGTGGTGTCCAAGAACGGGCTCTGTTGGCCAAGTCCCTGAGTCCCCTTCCAGCCTGCATCTGGTACATACCCTTGGCATATGGCGACTCCATATTGTATCCATCAAGTTTCAGGAAAACACCATCTGATGCCTTGTACAGTTGCCCAGTGTAGCACCCAGGACCCAGCACCCAGTTCTCAACTCCCAGCCCCTCAGAAGGAGCCTGTTCTGTGTCCATGGGTGGTGCATACTTAAGGCAAATGAAGAGGCCTTGGACTGGCATATCTGGGAACCTCTGTCTTGACACCTGTTCTGGAAGATGCCCAGGTCAGACAGGTTGGGCTTTTGAGGAACAGGGGTCAGAAGACAATGAGCCAGCCCCAGCAGAGGTAATCAATCAATGCTCCAGGCCTTCTGTCTGGGCAGCTGTGATCACTGCCTTGCCTGTGCCCTAGTGGAAGGCAGGACCTGGCCAGGCTGATTGGGATGAACTCAATTGCTGCCAAAGTCCTCGTTGCTGGCCCAAACCATCACCGATGCTGCTGTCAACAGTTCAGTGTTGTTGTCACCATCATAGACACCATTCCAGACCCCATGACCATCACCACCACCACCACCACTTCTGTACCTTTAAGAGTGTGACAGTTGCTGTTTTACTAGAGAAGCAGATATAACAGAAGACATACAAATGTATAAGAAATTGGGCTGGTGAGATGGCTCAGTGGTCTGGAGCAACTACTTGGAACAAGCTTGGCAAAGCACAGGGACCGCGGTTCGATTCCCCCAGTACCACATGCCGCCCCCTGGTGGGCTGGACTGGCTGCGTGCACACACACACACACACACACACACACACACACACACAAAGTTCTTTTAAAAAAGTGTTTATATGTATAAGAAATTACGATTGACACCAATGGAGTTGGATGAGAAAGAGTGCACAGGGTGCCTGCACACTGGAGACTGAGAGTTTAGTCCAAGGTCTGGAGCTCACTTTGGTGTCCTGTGCAAGTCCATATCAGGAGGCTGATAGGTCTGTGATGGGAGGCAGAAGCCAGGAGATGATGTCCAAGGTGAAGGTGAAGAATGAAGCGCCTCCAAATAAGCAGCTGCAGACCTGTCCTTCCTCATTTCCCCTTCATACCATTCAAGCACAGTCCTACGGTGTGGAATTGCTGAGCTGATTTAGTTAAACTTTTCTTAACTTGTCAAATTGACACATTCACTCAACCACCATACCCACCCCCCTTCACACTCCTCCATGCTCTCTCCTGCCTGACTTAAGGACCTATACACCGCCCCTTTTATTTAATTCTCCCACCATCCCAAAAGACACACAGGCACCTTGATGGAAGGGAGACTGAAGAACAGAGAGAGTCTGAGGCATAGAGAGGGGAAGGGCCAGGAGGCTAACCAGGGTGAGAATTGGTTGTCCCAGGATTTAGCCTGTTGCCACCATCCATCTTTTCCTGCCAGACCAAGTACCATCTATCCTCATGGGGACCTTTCCTCTCTCCTATCAGTCAGGAAGGACTCAGGCTACAATATCCTGAATCTTTGTGATTTACAATAATAAAGGTTTATTTTACTTCTTTTCTCCATGAGATAGTTGCGGCTCTGCTCCATGTCATCCTCATGCTAAGGCTCAGCTGACCAAACAGCCAAATCCTGGAAAACTGATGGTACTCATGACAGAGGCAGACAGGGTCCCTAAAGGTCTCACACTCCTCACTCCGCACCCCTGAATGCTCTGGCCTGCTGGAGGTAAAGCTTTTGTATACCACTCATGACATACAGCCCTGCCTGACCATGAAGGGGCTAGAATGTACAGTTCTACCATTAGCCTGGAAGCAAGGAGATGGACCGAATTTGGTTGCTGTAGACAGAGGCCATCAGATTCCCTCTCTTTCCTTCTTCCACCTCCTAGCCCCATGTGTCCATGTTCTCCAGTGGATCAGCAGGGTTGTGAGAGTTGAGGTGGAGTTTCCTCAATCTTCCTGGAATTACAGCCTTAGTCTTCTGCTTGAGGTCCTATTCCCACACACTAGAGGGCTGTCCCTCATGGAGGCAGAGAGGGAGGCCCAGAGAAGTCCAGAAGAAGATGCTCTTGGGAAGAGGCTAGTGAGCCAACAGCACCTGACAACCTGTTGTGTTTCTGAGAAGTCTTGTGGGAAAGGAGTTGCAATCCAAGCTGGACTCAGACAGGCTCTGGCCACAGGTGTGGAAACGGTTGCAACAGGAGAGCTTGGAGCAGGAACCAGTTGGGAGAGTCTCTCCAGATCCAGGAAGTGAGACAATGGGTCAACTGAGGGAGGGAGCCAAGATAGAGGAGTATGACTGAGGTGGCCCAGAGAAGCCTCTGGAAGAAATGAGTAACCATTGACCAGCTAGTTCTGTGCTGTGGGCCTCATGTCCTGTGCAGGTATTTATAGAGCACCCTCTGGGTCACCTAGGCACACACTATTCCTCCACACATCTAACCCAGGTGGGTGTTCCCCACCTTTGCTAGGGGTTGGGCTGTAGGGAAAGATCTGAGACTAGAGATCTGGAGGTAGGGAAGGGGATTGGAACCCTGGGTAACAGGTCTGAAATACCAGGTTTCAGCCCAAGGGCTCCAGGTTCCCAGTTCTGTGCTGCATCTTATATGCTGGGGCCAAGAGAGGGGCAGTGAGAAGGCAGGATGAGGATGGACCCATCTCTAATTTTCCTATATGGTGCCCGTGCCAGGGAGGGTGTGGCTTATCCCACATCATCCATCACTGAGCCACAGAAGGCTCGTGATGATCAATAAAACAAACAATTATCCTGTCATTACTGATCGCAGGCCTGTGGCCAGCTGGCCGCTGAAAGGGGAGCACTTGGGTGTGAGGGAGTCTCTGATGAAAACAGTCCCCACCTGAGGGTGCTGATCCAGAAAGAGACATGGAGGACAAGGAGTACAGAGGCTTCCAGCTTCCAGGCTGAGTGCTGCCTGGCAAGTCATCCCCTAGGGAGCCGCCTAAAGAAGTGGGGAGCAGGCAAGTCCCTGCCTGGCTAGGGGAGAATTGCTCTTAGTAGCTCGGGTCCTCGCTCCTCTTACCTCTTTTTGGCATGTCCTTCTTCCCAAACAGCCTAAACTGGGGAAAGGGGACATCTCAGGGAAGTTCGTAAGTGCGATCAGTCCCAGCTACAAGTTCAGAAACTTTTTCTGTCCCCATCACATGCTCCCATCTCAGGATCCCTAAGGACTCAACCAAAATAATACTTTGTTACTAACACTCCTCAAAGTCCCATCATCTCAGATGCCCAGTCAGGCGTGATTCATAGACCATGGGTGCGGGTCTGGCTGCTAAAGAAGGCAGGAGTCACTGTCATTTTGGAACCCAAGTCCCAAGTCCTGAAAGATGCTCAGGGTCCAGCCTGAGAATGGAGGAGCTGTGTTCTCTGCCCCTTGGTGGGCAGGGTAGGCACAGCTGCTTCAGCTGAGAGGAGCCAGGGCTGCGGAGCTGCAGCCACCTCATCTCCCGAAGTTCTGCTCCCTGTCCTATTCCCAGCCCTGCAGAGGGGAAATCTCTCTCCATCAGCAGAAGGGACGAAAGGAGAAGTGATTTATTATTCTATTCCATTATGCCTGTTTCCAGAGAAACTAATTATGGTGCATTGTTGTATTAGATACTTTCAGAAAGATTACATTTTCTTACTTTGGCCGATAAAAAAATTAAATCCATCAGTTTTCCTAAACACATTACAGTAAAGACAGTCTTGCTCCTCGTAATTATTAATCAGTCGGATTTGGGGATGCAAAGCATTTGACTTAAGCTCAATACAGTCACGAACAATGTCCCAGGATCGCCTTTGGTATTGAAACAAGTTTTCAGTTTATTAAAAAAAGTCATTGAGGCAGCTGGGGTGGGAGAGTGAAGCAAGCTGCTGAGTCAGGGTCACAGAGGGTGGGGCATGTTTGGAAGCAGGAAGAAAGCCCAAGAGTGACTCATTCCAAAGCCTGGCTCTATCTGAGGGGTCTTTTCAAGTTAAAATGGACCCTAAGAACTGAATCCCTGTCTCCCCCCCCACACACACACCTGCTCTACCTATGTCAATCCACCTTTCCTGAGTTTGCCCTCCAGGACCTGAGCTCAAATGGACAGCAAGGTGACAGGAAGAAGCCACTCATAAGAAGTAATATGTTATATTGAGGCCTCAGTCATCATTCCATGGTTCTGCCCAGAGGGCTGTGTCAACCTGACTCCCACCTTGGCAGAGAATCAGGCCCCTCCTACCAGCTCAGACTCTTGGAGCCCTCAACTAGGGCCATGTGGTTATTGAGAAAGACACCTGGTGTGGCCAGGTGCCCCTTTGCAGTCACTGACCCTGCTCACTCAATCATTTAATTACTCCTCTGACACTTTCTACTCCCAGGAGGGATTTGCAGGGGTTTAGGAGGCTGGCAAACTACAAGCCCAGCTTAGCCTGAGTCCTGGCTCAGGTCAGAGCTAAGGGGTGGCAATGAGATCTGGGTGGAAGCATGACTCAGGCACTTGCAAACTATTTATCTTGCAAATCAGATAATTTCACTGAGCCTCAATTTCTACTTATGGAGGAAGGATTGCTCCTGCCTGTCTCCTCAGGAAAAAGGGGAGGGGTGACAAGACCTGTGTCTGTCTTTCCTCTGCCAGAGCTGTCATGCCCCCAACTCATCCATGTTGCCATAGGGCAAACATGGCTCACCTCCAGGGTCTTCTCCTCCTGAATGGAGTACCTAGGCCCTCCATGGGTCTTGTGGAGAACTCTACCCACCCTTCCTACAGGCCTGTGGATCACTGATTTCCCCTAAGTCTGGAGAGGATTCACATGTTCATACCAGCTCTGGGCTGCATCCTCTTATTAGCTAGTGCCTGAGGTGGACCAGAGGTGGACTTCTTCTGTCCCCACTAAGCCTAGGCCCCAGAAAGGGCAAATCTTGGCTTTGGCATGCCCCAGCATATCTGAGACCTGGGGTCTACCCTCTATGTGAAACCCAGCCTGACCCAGCCTAGGACCTCGCTGGATGGGGTAAACCATTCTTTTTTTTTTTTTTCAAAATCAGGGATTGAACTCAGGCCCTTGCACTTGCCAGGCAAATACTTATTCTACTGAGCTATCTCCCCAGCCCTGGGCAAACCATTCTTTCCACGGGTGTATTGGGAGCATCTGGGACCTCAGAGACAGAAGATCAGACAATGATGGTCTGAGATCTACATAACATCCAGTCCTCTTGGCTTTGCTCTCCACCCCCAGCCAAGACCATGAATTATTTCCAGGAGAGAGCCAGGAAAGGAAGACACTCTCAAGATGCCAGTCCCTCAGTAACCTCATCTGGCTCTGTCCTTTTGTGTCTTAGTTACCCCATATGTGCAATGTGCTTCCAAGCTACTGTCTCAGAAGAGATAGAGTTGGGGTTCAGATATCTGAATGGAAGGGAAGATTCCAGAAGGAGGACCTTGGGGGTGACCACCAGCATCTCAGAGTCACTGATGAAGCTGAGAGAGGGTCTGAATACAGCTGCATTCCAGGGCTGTTCTGATCTCCACTATTACAGACCCTAGGTGTCAGAGGGGGATCTCAGGCACCAGGCTCCCCACTCCTTTCCTGCACCTCTTACCTCTTACCTGCGGGCAGATGGAATTGAGCATGTTCCAGACACTCCATTTCCCTGGAATTTATGGAGGGTTTTATCTTTCCTCCTTGATCACTGGTAAGGGAGAGGAGAGGGAATGCTTGGCTCCCTCCCTTCCAGAGGGACAAAAAAGGAGCTTCCTGGACACCCTCAAGCTTGGAAAATACCATCTAAGCCTATCTCAGCAAACCCTCCTTCTTCCCAGAGGGCCTCGTCAGAGCCCATGGTACAAGGAAGGGATGGCAGCCATTTAAGCTGTCACTAGCTCCATCAGAGGATTTAAATCACTGACACAGAGTAACAGTGCTGTAGATTATAGTGCGGGAGCCACGTGGGAACAGTGATGCAGAAGCAGGGGTGGGTGCAGGAGGGAGGAAGGAGGTGCAGGCCAGAGAGTCACCCTAGTACTGGCTGGAGAGCTCTTTTCAGCTGAGACCAGCCCAGCAGGAAGCCCTGAGAACCCCACCTGTCCAAACACCCAGATCAGTGCCCTGTGGAAATCCCCACACCCCTAAGCTATTCCAGGGGCCATTCCTAGCTAGGAATGCATCCTCTGTGTTCTCCAGATAAGGGTGGAGGCCTTGGCTTATGCCTTCCCTGCCTGCCTATGTACTTTGCACCCACAGGCTTCACAGCCATGGGCACCCCTGAGAGGGGGAGTGGGGGCGCCTGGCAGGGAACCTGCCTGTTCCTGCTCACAGGAGCCAGCCATTGTCTCTGATTGCATGGTATTAGCCGTAAATTACAGCCTTTGGGAGGCCGCATGTAAAAATAAAATAAAATAAATGTCAAAAGACAGAGAAAATATTGATTCTTCAGGGAGAAGAAAGGATAGCTTGGTTAAATTAAAACTTTGAGAGGAAGCAGAAGGTAGGAAGATGGTCTCTAGGCCCAAAGAGCAGCCTGAGGGATTCTTGAAGTACCCTGGGAATATCATCATTCACTTGATCAGTAGACACACTGGTCAGAAGATCCTGAACAAGCCAATATGCGGGAGGAACAAGCAAGATAAACTCCTACCTGTTGGAAGGACAACACATCCATGAAACTCACCAGAAGAGACCCAAGAGGTGAGTCACAGGCTCAGCTAGATTGCTGGGCTCTGGCAGAGCCTAGAAGGGCTGTAGGAGCTCTCCGTGGTGCTGAGAACTGCCTGCCAAAAGACAGGCCCTCTCCTCACGTACTGCCCAAGGGATCCAGTTCATATCCATATTAGAGCCCAGCAAGCTTCTCCTGCCACGAGCACTCCTTTTCTGATCCTTCTTCACACTTTTTTCTCCCCTCCCACTGAAAGATGGGATGACTTGTCCAGGCTTGTTAGGGCACCCAAAGAAGGAAAGACAAATTAATGGGTAACTCAGGAAGTCCACAGTCATGTTTCCCTGGCAAATGGCATTTCCACTGGGATCTGAAACTGACTCCTTAGAACCAAGTCAACATTTGTGGCTGATCTGGAGGGTTTCAAGTAGAAGGGAAATATAGAAGTACCTGGATTGTTGGCTGGTAAAGGCCAGAGTGGCAGAAGATCTGACCACTGCCAACACTACCACAAACAGCTTGGTTCCCCAGGAAGTACACTTGGAATGACCAGGGAAATTCTGAGACTGCAGAACTCTTTTGCAAGAGGCTTCTTGGCCTTAAGTTAAATGCCCACTTATTTCTTTTCTTTCTTTTTTTTCTCCGAATGCCTTCAGGGCAGGTTTGGCTGGCTTGAGTTGTGGGGATTGAAC
>NDGN011509019.1:5694-16632 GCA_002564285.1 Tympanoctomys barrerae
TGTGTGTGTATGTGTGTGTGTGTGAGAGAGAGAGAGAGAGACACAGACAGACAGAGACAGAGACAGAAAAAGAGACAGAAAAAGAGACAGAAAAAGAGACAGAAAAAGAGACAGAGAGAGACCGAGAATGTATGCATAGGTCAAGACAAGAGACGGAGAAAGGCAGGAAGGAAAAAGGGAGCAGGAGAGAGGGTGGAGGGAGGAGAGGGAGATCAGGATATGAAGTAGGAGAAAAGGTTCAGTTCCTGTTGCCTTTCTTCCTGACATGCTTTTTAAAAAAGTCTTTTATGTAAGTATTTACCTGCTACAGGGTCTCGCCACACAGCTCCAACCCGCAGTGAGCCTCCTGTCTCAGCCTCCTCAGTGCTGGGATCACAGGAGTGCACCACCGTGCCCAGTTCCGGGGCTGGCACAGCATGCAGTACCTTTGTTCACTCTCTGAACAAGTGGATTGAGCAGGATTTATGACTCCAACAAGGAAAAGAAATGATGAGAAACACTGGGGGCCCCAGGAGGGTGCACAGACCCCCCGAGAACCGCTCAGGCAGTGCCCCTTGTGGAAGACGCGATGGCAGGGAAGGCTAAGCAAGTGCGCAGTCCAGGCTGGTAGCCGAGGCGCACCGAGCGGGCAGCGCAGGCCTGGGACTCAGCCCGCTGTGTAGTCTGGCAGCTCTGTGCTCCCTAATTAGAGGCCAGAGGCCGCTGTGCACGCCAGGCCCCGCCGCACGGCCTGGCCGGCAGCCGTCACCACACAAACCCAGCAGAGTCCTGGAGGGAGAAGGCTGTGGAACGCGGCAGCAGCATGTCTGCCCCCAGCCGGGCCTGGCTGTGCGGCAGAGCCGAGCACCAGCGGCCGCCTCCAGGCAGACGGGGAAGGGCTCCCAGCAGGAGCGCCGCGCTGGCTAAAGTGACAGGTCTGTCTGCACGTCACCAGGGGAAGGGGACATGAAAGCAACTGCAGTGCCCAAAGCTGCCAAATACTAGCAAGGATTTGGCTTCTTTTAAGATTCCAGAAGGCAGACTGATCACACCCAGAACTCTGCATGACTGTTATTGCTGAGCTCCACACTATACACAGGTAGGCCTGCTGGCAATGAAGTCCAGATAAACGAAGCTCCTGAGTTAATTAGGGACTCTGTGGCCACACACAAAATATGACGGCACAACAGAAATGCTTCAAGACAGTTGTTTTTTTTCCTTCATCACTTTTGTAACACTATACATTTTGACACCACCAGAAGCAAAATATGAGTTTTTATGAGTTTAAAACCAGAAAGCAGGCTGGCCAGATAGCTCAACAGACTAAAGCACTTGCGTAGGCAGGAGCAAAGACCAGGGTTCGATTCCTGGTGTGCCGTGCTGGCCCCCACTGGGGCGTGCTGAGACAGGGAATGAGACTGGGCACGGAGGTGCGCACCTGTAATTCCAGCACTTGGGAGGCTAAAAACAGGAGGATCATACAGTTCTGATCTGCGTAGTGAGACCCTGTAGACCTTGTACTAAATACATTTTTAAAAACCCAGAAGGCTTTAATTAATCAGCTAAAAATTAAGACAATAACAAGGAATTTGGAAACTCTTGCCAAGCAGAGGGACATGTGGGTAGCAGTGAAAACAATGATTTTGTAGGTTGTCTTGCTACAAGACCAATGCCACCTCTTCGAAGTCTTTTTAAAAAAATAAAATGAGGATGTTAACCTGATTCTACACAAGCAAATAATTTAAAGACCACTGTTCTGATTCTGAGAATGATACCTATGGATGCTGGAAGAAGCAGGGAAATCACATGGTGAAGGACAAGGAGGAGCGCTCCGACACTGGGCCCTGCGTGCGCAGGAGACGCGTGTTCCTCTGAAATGTATCATGTTCGGACTGCAATGGACCAGGAAAGCCGGTGACCCTTGGGCTTTATCAGCGCCATCATGACGGCCACCTTCTCCTGGGCACTGTAGTCCACATCCTAGTGCTACCAAGAGCGGGGCCCAGGTCGCATGGCACAGGCCTCTAACCGCTCTACCTGCCCACTGGGCAGCAGGGAGGTACACAGGACACTCAGACACACAGTGCAGCTGGCACAAGGCGGGCGCCTCCCAGCCCTGAGCTCCAGTGTCTGCACTCAGAGGCCGGGCGCCAGCTCTGATCCCATCCCAGCTGTGGGCTCAGGCCAGCCCTCAAGGCTATGAGCAGCACCATTTTCACAATGCTTTTATAGCATCACAATGACCTCAGGGTGTGTAGAGCAGTCTGTGCTCTACCTGGCGGCCCAGAGGAGGTGATACTGCCTAAGGGGGTGCAGTGTGAGGCAGCTCCTGCCAGCATCAGCTCAGAGGGATGTGTTACTGATTTCAGCCCTGAACCAGCCAGGCCACTCTGACCAGACACTGCAGCTGAACACAGGCTTCCAACACGAGCAAGCAGTAAGCTAGGCAGCCCAGACACCACGGAGGGAGGGATCTCTGCCAGGCTCGGGGTGCCATGGCCAGAGGAAGCGGTCCCCACAGCCACAATGGCCCGAGAAAGACCTCTGTGACAAGCAGCTCCCGGGTGCCGAGAAGAATGCAGACGCCAAGGGCTATTTCCAAGGCAGCAAGGGCTGGTCTGACCCACCCTCAGGCTGAGACAGGAAGGCTCGTGCATCTAGGATGAACTCAGGGGAGGGCTCTGAGACAAAGTGCACAGTGACTGGGAAACGACTGGAAGAATGCAGAACTGCCAGAGCAGGCACAGAGAGGAGAGTAACACCAGAACGGAGTCAGCAAATACTGTGAACTTTCCTTGAGTCAGCAAGAAAAACCGAGTTCTTGGGCCCAACTCCTAGGCCTTCACGCTGGTACCCTCTCCCGAGCAGAGCAGCAAGAGAACATGGAGGTGGATGGTGAGGACTGTGTGGCGCTCCCTGAGCACAGAGTTCTGCAGGAGACAGCATGCCGTGCCGTGCCCCATAGACATAGGCAGAGACGTGCCCACGGGTCCCAGCCTGGAAGGACCCCGAAGGACAGCCGGGCTGTGCCAGGCAGTGGCATCTGCAGGTGTGACGGCATGCGAAGGCAGCGTCAGGCCTCAGGAATGAGTGCTGTCGCCTCCACCCACAATGTGGAGGGCACTGTGCGGAGAACGGGACGCTCTTCCCAGGAAGTGGACACAACGCAACCTGCAACAGCCTCCCTTTGAGGCCCACTGTGATAGCCACTTCAGTTTAGAAAACTGGCTCTGCTTGGCAGGACGGAAAACAACGCACCAGAAGGCCTGGACCCCAAGTCTCATGGTGCATCACAAATCAGCTGTGGGCCGAGTCAACCAACTGCCCAGGAGCCTCACCTGCTCTGGCCTGGCACCCTCGGCAGGCTATTCACGGGCACCTCTGATGCTAGCCCTGCGGGCTGCCCACTGCTGGGAAGCAGGATCACTGCGCGGGGCTCAGCGCAAGCTGAGACCCTCCACGGCCTGCTGCAGCTCCAGCCACCGGGCACTCATCCGCCAGGCACGGCAGGCCTGGGCCCGGGCCTGAGCTCACCCCTGCCATCCACACGCCTGCCCCTGGGCCTGCCTCACTCATCCTGCCTGTCCCTTCCCGTGGAAACGACCTGGGCTTCCCAGGCCTCTGGCTGACTCTAGTCCTATCCACCCCATTTGGCCCCAGGGGCAAGGCGAGCCCCTCAATCTTCCCAGGGTATTATCTCCCTTCAGCTGGGTTTACCACCGCCAAATAACAAAATTGACATTTTTAAATTGCCCAAATGATCTACAAAGTTCCACACAGGTTCAAAATGCCAATAGTTTTTATGTTTGCATCAATAAAAACAAAATGGTTTTATGCGTTTACATTAGGAATCAACAATCACTTCCAGAAAAGAGTCAGACAGGACGTGTTTTAGGCTTTGCCAGGCAGTCTCCACTCAGCACCTGTCTGAAAGGTTCACAGCCCCTTAGGAAAGAAAACACTGCCTGCCTCCCTGCAGGCCGCCTGCAGCAGCCACCAAGCCTGGCCCAGGACAAGACTGTGGAGCCCCTGCACGGAAAAGCAGGGCGTGCTCAGGCCCCGCAGAGCCTTGCCAAGCACAGGGCTGCTCCCACTCCACCCGCCGATGAGAAATGCTGCACAAAGCACAGCCGGAGTGCAATAAACTCCAAGGGGTGCCCACGTGGCTCTGTGAGTGCAACTCCCTGAAGAGCTGTCCACGCCTGACCCAGAAACAACTGTGAAGGACTCCGGGGAGTGTGTGCCCAGGTGTGCACGGGCAGGGCACAGCGGGACACCCTGTATGCGGTGACCGCCCTCACTAGGATCAGCAGACACGACAGCCCAGACTCACAGACGGGAACCTGTGGCCGGGCCACGAGCCCACTCCAGCTGAACCTCCCTGGAGCATGCGCCCACCCGCCAGCCGTCGGCCTGCCTTCGGAGCGTAGGGGTAAGCTCTGACAGACTTCCGACACAGGCAGCAACCACTAGTGCTGGAACAAGAGCTTTCCCAGGAAAATTAAAATGCTGAACTTCTCAAGAATAAAATAAAATTTTATACTCATAACTGCTGAGAGGGTAATTTTAATGGAAGAACATAAAACACTAGTAAAGTCAACAGCTAGGGCAATTCTAGTCTCCAAAGCCTTCCTAAGTAAATTTCAGCACTCACGATACATGCTTGACAAGTGCACGGCAGCGTAACCCTTCAGTTCCCAGGAGAGAGGAGAGAGGGGCCCGGAGCCCCGTGGGCTCAAGGGAGCAGGCAGAACTCAACACGCGTCCGCTTTCAGTCTCCCGGGCCCGCCTGGCCCAACATTCTTGTTTCACCAGGAAGTGCAAGTGTAGACCCCGCTGGAGGAAGTGGCTGAGGACGCCTGCTGTCGGCTGGGTTCGTAAGTGGAGAAGCAGGTTAAACACGAGCCCGGGCCTGGGGGCTGTGTGTGTAAACCCGAAGGTTCTGGGGAGCCCCAGAGCCCGGTTGGCTCCTCGACACGAGGGTTCATCTGCACTGCTGCCAAGTGATGGGACGACCTCTAATGTGTGACCACTTTCGGCACCAGAACTAGAGGTGACAGCTCTCAGAACTAGGCCTGAGTCTGTCCTGCCACAGCATGTGTGGAAGCACAGAACATGTACCAAAATGAAACGTGTCACATGTTGGACATAAGTAAACAGAACAAGAAATATTATCTGGTGACAAGGCAATAAAACTAGAAAATAAAGTAAGAGGCTCAATTTTCACATACCAGCATGACAAAGACCTGCCAGGTGTGGCGTCGCACGTCTCTACTCGTAGCACACCAGGATGCTGAGGCAGGAGGATCGTAAGATTGAGTCCAAACTCAGCAACTGAGTGAACTCCCAAGACCCTACTTAAAACAAAAGTAAAAGGGGGCGGGGATACAGCTCAGCACGGGGACCCAGACTGCCACCTGCTCCCCACTCCCCCAGAAAGAACGCCGAAGATCGCAATCCGGGAATCTCATCCAGGGTTCGCACTAAGCTCCTCCTCAGGTGATGAGGAGCAGCACGACTCAGCCTGCAGGCGACTCGGCGGCGTCGTTCACAATTGCTCAGCCCTGATCAGCAGCTCGGAAGCTGGTCTATGTGTTTCATCAGCTGGGGACCTCACAATGACCACCGAGGCCTAGAGATGGGCGCCGAATCGGCCTGGGGAGAGCTGGGGCCTGGGATTCCTAACACGGAACGGGCACCAACGGCGTCTACCTTTGATGAAGCAGTTCCTCACCCAAACATTTAGATACAATGCATTCACTCGGGACAAAGGACCTGTCCTTAAGTAGAGTTTCATTTTAAATAGTCAACAATTAGGGAAGAAATATTCCCTATCGAGGACTCACCAAACCAACACACAGAAAATGCAATCTATGCGTCTGTCAAGAAAAGACAGACAACACACCTCCTGTGCTCGGAGGCTGTTAGTCTCTGAAGGTGGGGTGGAGTGTGCAGCCACCAACCCTCAAGGACTGGCACGGGTGGCTCCTGCCGGCCCGCCAGAGGACACCAAGTAATAAATAGACAAGATCACTCACTGATCTTGTCAGTATCATGAGACTAGAAGCAGCTCAAGTCTGTCTCTTAGAGGCTAATAAATTATGAAATGAGGGAAGAGGACGTAATCATCCTACTCGCCAAGGCGGGGCAGACACCTTTGCGGACCGCAGTCGCCCTTGTGTTGCCGTCCAGCCTGCTGCATAGCATCCTACGTAACATATTGTGACATATAAAAATATTCCAGGATCACAATGGTACACAACTGGGAATATCCACTAAGTGAAAAAACTCAGGGGCAGGAAAAAACATATATACCATGCTACTTGTGTGTAAAAGAAAGAAAAGAGAGAATGCACACTCATCTTAGCTTGTGTAGGGACACAAATGGAAGGAAGGAGAATGGAAGGGCAGGAGGCTACAGGAACCCAGCCGGGAAGGAACGGCTTCTCCATATCTGCCTCTTACGCTGTTCTCTTCTCCCAGTAAAAATGTATAATCCATTTCAAAATGTTCCACTTCAAATGCATTCATGAAATCCTAGTCGGGTGCATGCCTATAATCCTAGCACTTAGGAGGCTGAGGCAGGAGATCTCTGGGCATTCAAGGCCAGCCTGGACTACATAGCAAGACCCTATCTCCAATCAATCAATCAAACAAACTATTCTAATGACGGGAATAGAGCCAAGTCCCCGGCCTGACTCTACCACACACCCTAGCCCATCCCTAGCTTGGGAACAGCTCTGCGCCAGCCACTCATGGCCAGAGTACCTGCCACAAGGGGCAGAGCCGCGGCCGCAGCCTTCAAGCTGTTTCTGACTCTACATTCAGCCAAAACCGAAGGATCCAGGTCCAACCTGACAGCCTTCTGGGGCAGAGGAACCAGAAGAGACCCCAGGAGAGACCCCAGGGTGGACACAGGCCCCCGGAGTGGGGGTGGGGCACACAGCTGAGCTGTCCAACGGAGCAGAGTGTGGCCGGCACCTCTGTGCACCCCCTTCTGCTCCCCCCCGAGACTGTTACACAGGGCTCCACACTGTGGCTGCATCGCAACTTGACTGTGCATTTGTGTACACTTACATAAATTACAGAAAACGGTATTACTCTAAAAATTGTGTGCCTCCCGGGAAACCCTCCACAGAACAGCTTCTGAGAAGTCACCCTGGTGGTTAAGGGAAACTCGACACTGACATTTTAATTAGCTGCAGTGAATCGACATTAAAAGACACTCAGTATTATCAGTCACTAGGCGAACAGGAAATAAAATAAAGCCCCAGTGAGCGCAGCACTGATGTTAGATAAGAGTACAAATACTCGCATGCAAAGACCTCCACGTCATGCTGACAAATGGAAACAATTTCTGAGAAGACCTGTGCGGAGCACTGGGGGTCTGTGACGGCTACAAAGCACAGTATCCCAGGGCTCGCACTGCGTTTACAAAGGAGAGCTGCTCGGGAAGGCCCCAGACCAAGAGGGACAGGAGGCGCCGGCAAGACGGCTCAGCGGACCAAGCCCACGCTTAGGCAAGCACAAGGACCGAGCTTGATCCCTGGCACTGCAGTGCCAGCCCCGCCCCAGGCCTGCCGAGCTGGCAGAGACCAGGTGTGGTGGTGCACGTCTGCAATCCCAGCGCTGGGGAGGCTGAAACAGGAGGATCACTACAGGTCCTGACACTCAAAATACATAAATTAGAAAAACAAAAAAAGATGGTGAAGAGGCCCCGGGGAGGCGCTGGGGGCCGGGCAGACTGTGCGAAGCTACTGCTAGAGCTGAAGGCAAAGGCGAACTCATCTCTAATGTTCAGACAATAAGGCAGCCAGAGAGGCAAGCCATTCTGCTTTTCCTTCTCCAGGGTTCCTCACTGCCACCCAGGGGAGGAAATTCAGTTCAATGAAATAGAACTGGCAAGAGAAGAAAGAACCTAGAATACACACCGCAGGTGTGAGCTGAAGCCAGCTTTTACAAAGTGAGTCGCAGGGCTGGGTGTCGCAGTGCACACCTGGAGGCTGAGGCAGGAGGATCGCTGAAAGTTCCAGGTCAGCCAGGGCTAACCGGTGCGTTCAAGGCCAGCTGAACTACATGGCTAGATTCCGCCTCAAAAAACCCCCAAACCAGCTGGCCACAGTGATGCACATCCATCATATAATAGTAGCCTCTACGGAGGCTGAGGCAGGAAGACTGCAAGTCGTAGTACACCTGAGTAATTCAGTGAGACTCTGCCCCAAAATCTAAAAGTGACAAGACACTGGGGATGCAGCTCGGTGGTACAATGCTCTGGGTTCAATCCCAGTGCTACCAAAACAAAACAAAACAGAACAGCACCACCTGTTCCAATGCAGGAAGAGATCAAGTCAGCACACAGCACCAGGTTCCTGACGTCACACGCTGCGGCAGGACTGCCTCAATTCACCCACAGCCTTAGGACACACTGTGCTTCAGAGCCAGGCTTGCTCCTCGGGAAGAGACGACAGTGTCTTCTGGGAGGGCTGTGCAAGACCCTGGAGCCTTCGCACGGCGCTGAGAGGCCAGGCCTGCGAGCTTCCGACCAGGAACACCAAGCATCAGCTCAGCTCCCCGGCTCCCCACCAGGAGCACAGGACAGCAAGGTGACATCCCAGAGGCACTCCCAAGGGCACCAAGAGCCACGCAGCCCAGCAGGCAGGGGACCCTGACCTGGGCCCCTGGCACTGCCGAGACCCCGCCGCACACGAGCACGCCTGCCAGGAGCCGGTCAGGCAGCTCCCCACCTCCCACCTCCCCTGCACACGGCTTCCCTGCTGCTGGGAGCGGCAGTGGCAGTGGCACCTGATGGATGCCTTTCAGGTGGCAGGAACGCCAAGGCCGTGCGGCTTCAGCGCTTAAGACCGGCTGGCTACTCCGGTTGGCACCGTGTCTCACAGCCCCAAGGGTCAGGAACTCCTCCAAGGACCCTCTGCCTCCTTCCCCGTCCTGTGTGCTCCCCAGCAAATTGTCCTGGCAAGGCTGAAGGTGCCCAGGCCTCCAGCACCAAGGTAACCAGCATGGTCACATTCAGCGCCGCAGGAGGGGCGTGCTCTCCACTGTTTCAAAAAGTAGTCAACCGACGGAAAGGCAGAAAGCCACTCAGTATTACAGAGATTTACATAAGATATCTGCACAAAATAAGGCACGAGGTAACATGTGACTCATAGTGATCCTCCCGTCTCAGCCTCCCCAGCACTGGGATTACCAGCATGCACCACCATGCCGAGTTTCGGAGCCAGCGCAGCAGTTTCCGGGACTGGCATGGCATAGGATACCAGGGATCAAACCCGGGTCCTTGTGCTTGCCAGGCAAGCACTTAAACCACTGAGCTGTCACCCCAGCCCAAGGTAACAAGTCTAAACACTACAGATTCATCGTTCCCCTTGGAAGAATGTATTATTTTTGGCACTGCCCATTCCACAGGATACAAACTCAACCACAGGGTCATGAATACGGCAGCAGAAGCCGAAACAACACCCACGAAGAGCGAGCACTCCGGCAGCACCAGTGCTGCGCTTTTAGGATCTCTCTTCTCTATACGTTTTCAAAACACAAAAAAATTCATAGAGAAAAAATAAGGGGGCTGGGGAGATGGCTCAGTGGCATAAACGCAAGGGCCTGAGTTCAATCCCCGGTTCCATAAAAAAAGAAAAAGAAAAAATAAGGTGAAGGTGTGGAGAAGTTGAGCACCTGGTAAAGGTCGGGCTGTGCTCCGTCATGGCCACGAGCAGCTTCAGCGCGTAGGCAGGCTCGGGGTCGGGCTCTGTGAGGATGTGCTCGTACCTGCAGGGACACAAACAGCGAAACGCTCGGTCATGCTGCTCACGGGAGTGCAGGACAGACACCTGGACACTCAGTGATGAGCTGCAGAGCCCTAAGCCACAAAGCCCCGCAGCCCCTGCTGACAGGGCGCGGCCACACAGACAGGCTACCATGAGGAAGTCATGAGGCAGCCACGAGAAACGGCCACCACATGCCTTCATTTTCTTGTTTCTGGAACAAAATAGTCAACACCTGAGGTTAAAGGAGGCGTTTACTTGTCTCACAGTGTGTGGAGGTTGCAGTCCAGCATCGGCTGGCTCCAAAGCAGGGTGGCACATGGCAGAGGGCAGCAGTTCATGGTGGCACAAGACAGCAAAAGCAGCAAGAGGGGAGGGCGCGCGAGCCTCTCTGCTCCCTCATGCTGGACGCATCCACCGAGGGCAGATGTGGCACTCGCATTCTTAATCCCAGCACTGAACACAGATCAGTCACGAGCTCGAGTCACGCACTCCAGTGTGAGGCTTTGGGGACATCTACACGTGAGCCACGGCACCAGGAAAGGGCAGTCGTGGCTGAGTGGGGATCTCAGACCCCTCTGGGCTCAGGGGTCAAGTACAGTCTCCACCCGGTGAAGACATAGCACAGGACCCAGAAAAGACACGGAGCTCAATCGCTCAATCCCAAGGCCAGGGAATGTGGGACAACACACGTGTAGGCACACGTTCTCCATCCTGGGCACATCTCCACGAGGCACTGAAATTCAGGGAGCGCATTCCCGTGCTCTGGCCAGAGGCCAAGGGGAGACTCAAGGGCCAAAGCGCTGTTGGGGCTGGCCACACAGGTGACCCCCGGAGCACCTCAACGGCCTGGGATCCCAGAAGGAAAGCGATGTTCTATGCAATGGACTCACAGGCTCAGCCCTGTCATGACCAGGGGGATCTGAGAGCCCAGGCGGCCACCAGCGGGCCTTCACGACCAGCGATGCAGGCCTTCCCCAGTGTCTCTCTACAGCGGTCTCGCCATTAGTCCCTTCAAGCCCCAAGAGAATAAAGCTGAAAGTCTTGCTGCGTCTCTCCACCAGTTTCCCTTCCGCTCCCCACAGGCTCCCCCGGGAGGAGGCTGCGGTGGGTCAGTGCCGGTGACGGAGACCACTGCGGAGCAGCCCGGGCAGGACTTAACCCATCCGCGCCGGTGACG
>NDGN011509025.1:2172-18283 GCA_002564285.1 Tympanoctomys barrerae
CTTTCTTTCTTTCTTTCTTTCTTTCTTTCTTTCTTTCTTTCTTTCTTTCTTTCTTTTTCTTGTATTTGGTTTAGGGTCTCACTACGCAGCTCAGACTTGTAGTGATCCTGTTTTCAGCCTCCCTAGCACTGGGATTACAGGCATGTGCCACTGCCCTAGATCTCTGTGGCCAGCTCAGTGTGCCCAAGGGGCTGGCATGGCATGTGGTGCCTGGGATGGAACCCCGGTCCCTACACTTGCCTAAGCAGGTACTTAGTTTGCTGAGCTATCTTGCCAGCCCACAAATTTTCTTTTTGTGACTTTCTGTTTGAAAGCCCAAAAGGGTCACACACTGGTCCATGACCCTGTGTGGCTGAACTCTCAGTTGAAGTCAGGAATCAGGGCTGGGCTCTCAAAGAAATAATGCTGGCGACCATTTGCCCGGGGCTTCTGGGATCCTGCTTTGAACTGGCACCCTCTGCTGTGACAGGGTCCAACTCCTGGGCTAGCCTTGGCCCTCCCTGGAGCATGGCATCACTGCTGCATGGCTCAGAGAGCCTGGGTACCTTGAGGGCTGTAGGGCCTCCTCTCCTCAACTCCGAAGACAGGAGTTGGACCCATACTCCAGAGGTTGTTCTGTTGGCCCCAGGCTTTCACTCCCATCAATTGAGCTCTTTATTGGTGATGCCTGATCTTTGCTGTGCATTAGAATCACTCAGGGATCATTAAAAGCCAGTGGTGCCTGGCTCCCACTCCCAGACACTCTGACTTAATTGGCGTAGGATGTGACCTGAACAGAAGAGTGCTAAAATTCCCCAGGTGAGGAAACGTTTGGGAATTGATGAACTTTGTCCTCTGAGGCTTACTTCTGGTTTATGAAGCAACACAGTCCTAGAGGTTGAGGGTGGAAAAAGGTTCCAGGGACAAGAAAAGCTGTGTTTAAATAATCAGGCAGAGTCAAGACCGAACAAGTAGCCGGTGAAGAAAGGAAAGGGGGAGGTGCGGCCTGGCGCCCACTGGACCGCCTTGAGGAGATGATGTCAGGCATTCCTCTGCGATGCTAGAACCAAGGACTGGAGAAACGCATGAAAATAACCATGGCTGTGAGAATGGAACTTGCTGTGGAATGGCATATTCTTGGAAAAGGGAGCTGAAAGGGGGAAGGGGAAAGAAGAAAAGAGAGAATGAAGTCAGGAGGAGAGGCCTTGGGCCTAGAGCACAAGGCTAGGAGATGCAACTCCCAGGCCTCTGGGGAACTGGAGGAAACTAGGAAATATGAAAAGATGTGCAGAGGAGAGGTTTGGGTTGGCACAGCCACAGGTGAAAGAGGACAGTTGCTGACCCAAAGAAGGCTGAAACAATAAGAGAACATAAGCCGGTGCAGAGAGAAAGAAAAGAAAACACAAGCAAATTAGGGGCCAAACCCACCCAGCCCCAGGCTGTCTTGCCAGTTGGAGAGTTGCCCAGGGGGAGGGCTGCATATCCTCCTGACTAGTCAGGTCTGGAGTAAAAGGATAGACTTTGCAGTGCCTTCCTTCCCTCCCCTTTCTCCTCCTACTCTTGAGGAGGTGGTCTCTGTCTGGCTTGAGGCTGGGAAGGCAAACCCTCACTCCTGGAAATCAGTGCAATGGTGACCGAGGGCAGTGCCCCAAGGGAGACAGGAGGGTGGGCCAGCACAGGCCTCTGGCTCTCATCTGTGCTTCTTGAGGCAGGAGGGGACTATTGCCCCATCCTACTCTGGCACCAGCCTCTGGTTCTTAGATCTCACCCTAATGGTTTCTTTCAGGGACAACCTTCACATGAGTCATGGAGAGAGCAAAAACCTTGCAGACAAACCCAGGAAACATTTCACGAGTTCTTAAATTCCTGAAGGACAAATTTTATACCCACTTGGTACAAAATCAGGAGACTTCTGGAGGTGGGGTGTGTTTGTAGCCCATCTGCTATGACAAGCCATTGCCAAGTAGAAATACCAACCATGTCACACTCAGAGGACCATCTGATTTTCAGCACCCCCAGGCAGGAGTGGGCATGAGACCCCTAGTCCCCATCCTACTGTGAGCTCAGTGTTCTGTGCCATTCAAGCTGTTTTTTCACTAATGTCGAGAGAAATGTGGTCAAATTCAGAGAACCATGTGGGGTTGTTGCAAACTCAATGTCAAGTGCTTCAAGATGTGGAAAGTATCTACCAGCCAGCGTCACTCCCTGAGTGGCTTTGCTCAGGCTCTGCTGGCCTGGTCTGTCAGCTGGGTATGTGGTGCTCAGGGATTCACACGGGAACACCCACCTATGGCACCTCAGGCTTTCCAACCCTCAATTTCCTGTGGGAGAGTGTCCCAGCCTCACACTCCACTTTCTGGCTACCCTCCCTGCATCAGCTCTGCTTGTCTGCCTGACCACTTGCCTGGCATCACTGGAGAACAAAAAGTGGACAGGCATCTTCAGACTTACAAAAGCAACAAAGCTGGGAGACATCACTAGCCCTTGCATTTCAGCACAGAGGACGGAAGTGAGGGGCTGGGGTAGGGCTTCGGAGGATAGGACTATCTGTCCTGTGGGAATCCTATAAAAACAGCGGCATTCCTGTGAAGGCCCTTTCCTGTCCACAGTACACTGTGAGAGAAATGGTGCCTCTGTGACAAAAGGGGCCATTGTAGGGTAAGGGAGTCCACAAGGGCTGGCTGAAATCTGCGGAGGTGGAGTGGAATTCCACTGCAGGCAGAGAGACTAGAAGGGCTTGGTGGGGTGAAAGGGTTGGAGTCTCTGGGGCTCCCAAGGTTGTTGGGAGGGTCAAGACCTCTTCTGTGTGAGTAGAACCAGAGTTCCCTAATGGCAGCCTACACATCAGTATGTCAGGAAAACTGCTGTCCAGCTGAGCTCTGACAGGGACACAGAAATGTTCTTCAGGACAGGTTGAAGAAAACACACAGGATGAGGTGGCCAGAAGTGGTATATGCCAAGACACAGGTGAAGAGGTCTGCAGGGGTCAGGTCTGTAGGTGGGAAGAGGGTTCCGCCTGTGAAAAATAGGCTTTGGTGAGGCCTTAAGGGAGGGGGATAATTCACTCAGGTGATGACTGGCAGTGACAACAGAGCAAAGGCAGGGAAGATGCATTCAGGGACCAGCTTGGCCTCTTGTGGCAAAGGCCTGCTGCACCCAGGAAGGGGTACAACTGGCTGGCGCATAGTGTTCTGCATCTCGAAGTGCTGCTTCAGTGCTGCAGTTGGTCTTTAATCATTGCAAAGGGCTCCAGTGGTTCCTTGAACTTGGAATGCTGCATCTGAAGAGAATTGTGTCCTGTCACAGCACATTGCTTTTTTCCAATGGCCAAACCCGCCTCCTGTCATCTGTTATTAAGCCCAGTGGACCCAGGTGGCCTCATAGACCCTCCCAGTGGCCCCTTGACTAGGGGAAAAGCCAGCATCGACCTGACCCAACAGAATATATTCAGTGAGCCCCATACAATCCAAAGGATGACATCGTCGACTCCTCCCACCTGTGGCAGGCTGGAGGAGGAATGGATATAATCAATCCCTATGAGCAGCAAAGAGTTAGACCAATCGAGGAGTGGATGACAAGGGGGCAGAACCTCAGGTGGTCAGTCTTTTGAGGCTCCTTGTACTGCTGCCATGTTGGGCCACAGGAGGGAAGATTGAACAGAGCAGGAGCAGGAGAGTTCTTGGAGGACCCTTGAGGGACAGAGAGGATTCACACAGTTCCAGAACTTCCTGGCCCAGTCCCTGAGGGGATGGGGATGCCTCACAGAATATCTGTAGAGCTACCTGCTGTATCCTTCTGTCCAGCAGCCTACTATCTGAGCCAGGTTGAATGGATTTCTATACTCGAGAACCACAGCATCCATATCGAGCCCCCAGCCCCCAGTGGGGAATCCCAGCTTCCCACAGAGGTTGCAGGGTGGAGCTGGGGTTCTTATGAGGGCAGCAGGCAGATTGCCCAGCATTCTCTCTGCTTGCAGCCTGCCTCCTCCAAATCTTAGCCGACATTGCCATGGGGCTCCGGGAAGTTCATCAGCATTCTTTGGCCCATCTTTTGTCCCTGCTTCTGTTGGCTGCACTCCTCCTAGGCCCTGCCAAATCTTCCTTGGTGCTCCCTGTCCAGGTCATCTCTTCCAGAAAGACAACTCAGCTGAGGTCACTTAGAAAACAATGCTGGAGTAGGGCCCCATGCAAGATGCTTCGGCCAACTTTGGTTTCTTTCTCCTGTGCTCTCTTTTCGTCTCCCCTTCCCAAGCCAATGTTGCCATGTGTCTGCTGGCACAGCCCACAGTCAGGAGCACCATGCAGTAAAAGCTTGGTACAACATGTTGGCATTTAATGAATCTTAGAACCTTTACAAGCTGAGAACCCTAGGGATACTGTGCCATAACATCTTTGGAACCGTTGGCTTCCAGACTACAAGCAGTTCCAATGGGAAAACTTGCAGTTCAGACAGCTTGCTTTGCACCAGAACATTTTCTCTCAGGAGTCACGGATACTCTGTCTATTTATATTCTGTCTTATTCTAGAACAATAAAACCATAGCACACCCAACAAGATAGCAAGCTAGAAAAGAAAAGGGAACATCAAAACCAAAATAGAGTTGAGAGAAGCAAAGCTTGCTATAGCCCTTAAGCTTTCCACCAGCTAATAGCAAAAAAGAAATTTAGTTAAACAAAGAGTTGTATAGTTGTACATAAGGTGAATTTTGGTAAATTGACTCATTTAAAATATATCAGTGGAGGTTGTCATCAAAGAAATAGTTTGCAGAGTTAGTTTGCAGAGTGGGGTGTGGTGGAGTACACCTATAATTTCAGCATTCAGAAGGCTGCAGTAGGAGGATCAACAAGAGTTCAAGGTCATCCTGAGTTTGAGGCTAGCCTAAACTGTGTCGCATGACCCAAGGGGAAGAAAAAAAAAAGAAAAAGAAAAAGAAAGAAAGAAATGTTTGTAGTGGACATCTGGTTTAGCTTTGTTTTGTTGTTTGCTTTTTGTATGTTGGGCAGTGCTCCATGGGGGAACGGGCTCATTCTGAATTGGGGTGCTGAGGGTGGGGCTATCACAGAGCCCTGGCCTAGGTATGAATGAGTTCGGCTTCCCAGCTTGAACTCACTAATCAGACCCTTTCTTGGAAATTTGTGATTTGAATGGAGACACCTGGGGCCTACAGGCTTTTAAAACAGGCTTCTAGGAAAAAATAATCATCTTCAAAAGAGAAGTCAGAATGCTCTGCTGCCCAGACCTGCCTGCTCCATCCTTCCTGTGGCCTGACTCTCCAGATTTGCCTTGGGTCTGCAAACCTCGCAGAATCTTACCAATAAATTCTGTTTTGCTTAAGACACCAAAGTTCTGTCTGTGTGGCCTGCAAGCAAGGGCTCCTAAAGACGCGAGGCTACTACACTACTACGTTATGTGCATTATGCAAATGTCCTCAGAAAACTCATTCTGTGTTGCTTCTTGGAAAGTCCCAGCCCCAGGCCTTTTATTGGTGTCCATTGGCGATTTCATGAGAGGGAGGAATACATTGAGAAAGTCAGCTGGCGAAGATAGGAGGTATAGAGGATGTCCCAGCTGTCGGACTGTGGGTATGACCCATGGTCAGCAGAGCAAAGGGCACCCAAACACCTAGCTGGGACCCAGGGTCCAGGCTTCAGGGACTCAACGTTGCTTATCTGTGCTCAGTGAAACCCCAAATGGTGGTGTTGCTTGTTAATTGTTTCACTGGTTGAATAGCTGGGCATAATTCTGTGACATGATTTCAAGGAAGAGATATAACCTGTTACCTTCATGGATGCCAAATTGATAATGGGGGATGAACAGGATATAACCAGGGCTTAGAGAGGACCATGGGGCTAATGTAGTCACCAGATTAGGTAGGAAGTTAGTCTTTCACAGGCTGCAGCCAGGCAGCTGGAGGCTACGTGAAAAGCAAAGAAGACATGATTGTTTTCTCTTTTGCTTTTACTCAAGCTTGTGGTTTCAAATTTCAGCTCAAGAGACTATAACTTCCTGTAAGTGTGCTGATAAAGCCCAGGGCCCATATAAAGTTCAGGTTATGTGTAAGGGGTTGGAAAAATCTCTAGGTCTCACAAACAAACAAACAAACTAAATGGGTGCACCCAACTAAGAAGTACAGGGGGTATTTTCTCTCAGAAGTACTTTCTCTCAGAAGTAGGTCAACACAGCCCATTTTATTTGTACAAGAGCAATAGCACGGGCAGATATCACTCTAGGGATGGGGAAGCAGGTGGAATCCTGGCTCTTATCTGCTGCTTTTTAAAAGCATGATTTGTGTTTTCTCTTAGGATATCCAGGGATTTAAAAGCCATTTTTGCTATGAACCATGACTGCTCCCTTGGGCCTACCAATGCCTAGGTAACTAAAAGCAGAACAAATTCTGGCTTTCATTTTACATTCTTTTGTAGGGACAGGGGTCTATAGACAAAAGAATACAAGAGGGATATTCTAGATCATCCTGACTAGAAAGAGTTAAAAGCAAACTCTGCTGGAGAGAATCCCCTGAGAAGCAAGTCAAAGACAGGGGTAGAAAAAGAAGAGAAAATAAAAAGATAGAGAAAGGCACCAAATGGCCTTGGGACTTGCACCAAGGGACCAGAAAAAGAGCTGACAGGCAGGACACAGAAAGGAAGCCACGTGCTTAAGCCATTAGCTGCCCCCACCTCCATTAAAATAAAGGGGAGGTGAAATGGGGGGCTGACTAACTTTAAGACGGTATGTACTCAGGCTATCCACTAGCATATGCGTATCTACTCTGCTTCCACTAAATTATTCATCCTAGGATTGTTAGAGACTAGCATAGAGAGCCTTACCCCTCCTTACTAACTCTAAGCTAACCATGAATAAGGTACCCTCTTGCCAACTAGCCACCCACCCCCAAAATAAGGTCTTAAAATGTACAATGACAAATAAACAAACAGGCCAAAAAACAAAACAAAACAAAACAAAAAATCCTGCACATAGGACACGGAAGAAATGATGTTAAGCAGGGGTGTCAGGAAACCAATGCAGTTATGGCAAGTTCTGGGTATGTGGGGAAAGGGTCACTCACTTGCACCCCCTTGAAAACAGCTGTGAGCAAAGGGGCATCTTTCCAGAGCCCTCTACCCTTCATTTGTCTTTCTTTATAAATGAAGTGTCTTCCTTTCATTGAACTGCTTCTCTAATTTATTATTGGGGCTGAGTTACCATTCCAGTGGGCTGCTCCAATAACTATAAATTGTGAGGCAAATCTCTTTTCAGCCCTAAGTGTACATATCCTCACCCACTCAAGATTGATGACACCAGGATGGGGGATTTCCAGGGTCGTTCAGCTATACCCTGAAGCCTCCAGTCATTGTACCAAACCTGATCACCTTGATTCCAGCAAAGACAGAGCCCCAGATGATGAGACCCTACAAACACAGGCAGTCCTTTCCTGTGGTTGAAGTCCCCCCCCCCATCATAAAGATTCCAGAACCATGACACTGGGACTGAGATAATACCCACAAAGGCCCAGTCCATCACCTAATCCTTGAAAACTGGCTTCCCAGCAACAACAACAAAAACACACCTTTTTAAATCTGTAAATGTGTGCTTTGGTTTAATTTCCTTCATCACTAAAAGCCAAGACCCGCACTAGCTGGTGACAGGGTGAACATCTGTTGGCCTCTGCAGGGGTCTTCTCTCAGCATGTGTCCAGAAGCCTGCCTATCTTGAATTTCAGCTTCCCTGTGCTTCCACCTGCCCACACTAAGGCCACCTGGGCTGTTGAGCTTGGACTAAGAGCCTCAATGTGGGAGAGCCTGGAGGAACACAGCATTTGTAAATGGCTCCCTGAAAACGTACTGCAAGAAGATCTGTGGCTTTTACCAGGTTTCAGTTAGTGAAGTCACTGATCTGAACTCTGTGTGGCCGAAATACATTCATCATTCACTCCCCAGATCCCTAATGTCCAGGGATAGGCTTCGCTCCGTGCTGTGAAGAGTGCCACGTGGCTAAGGTACAGCCTCACATTTGGGGAGAAAGCCTCTCATGGAGCGAGAACACCCATTCACCCTCTAGAGCAGTAAGAGCCCAGCACAGCTGGAGGCTGTGTACATATGGAGGGTCACCATTGCTCTGGCTGAGGAACTGGACAAGCCTTTGCCTGGTCTGGTTCTTGAATATTCCGATGTGTTAAGAAGAGGGGAGGTGGGGGCTGGGAAGGGGGCTTGGCATGGAGAACTGGGGAGATATTACAGGATGAGGGAGTGGAGTTTGGCCCCAGGAGGCCCCAGATCTCACATTCCAAAGGATGGACCATGCCACATGCAGTATTCACTAGGGAGGGTCCGGAAACGGGCCAGAAACTTTTAAACTCATCACTCATTAAAAGCATAAGACTAATGAGAGTTGGAAAAAAAAATCAAGAGAATGTTTAGAGAGAAACTTGCTGAGTCCCTCCCCCTCGCTGTGGTGGGGTGTGCCTGCCCTTCAGACAAGGGTAAGGGAGACGGCTTTAACTTGACCTCTGGAGACATTTCATTGAGCTTTTTGTTTTGATTTTTGTAGTCTGGGGGCCACAGTGAGCCAGTGATTGATGCCTTTTTGTGCGACCTCAAGAAGAAAGATGAGCTGGCCGACTCCTTTTTTAGCAAAGATGACTTAGTTGGCGACCAACCTGCAATTGCAGACTTTGTCAGGATAAATAATGCATAAGAATGTTCTGTGAACCAGATGTGGGACATCTTGGGTCCCATCCAATGTAGCCATTTAGAGGGCTGAGATTTCAGCAAGATGAAATTGAAGACCACACGAGCGGTCCAGGTGCTCAGGAGGGGATGGACAGCCAGCCAGAATGGAGATGGGTTAGTCCACAGATAGAGAAAATGATAAGGTATCCCTAGCAAAAGGGGCAGGAGTTCTTCAAAACCTCACAAGAGCAGGTTGTGGTGTTGCCCCGGCATCCTGGCTCCTCTGGATGCTGAGGTTAGAGGAACTGTGACTATCAGACCTGGGCAACCTAGCAAGGCCCTATCTCAAAGTAAAAATTAAACAGGAATGAAGGTGTGGCTCAGTGGTAGAATGCTCTTTGGTTCTACCTCCAGGACTATGGAAATCAATCAATCAATCAAACAACCCTCAAAAATGCTCAAGAGAATATGTTAAATACCTCTCAGAAGAGCTGGACCACACAACTTTACCAGTCGAAACCAAGTTTTGTGTTTTTTTAGGTTTTTTTTTCAGGTTCCCTCTCTTCTATCTCCTGTTCCCCTCTGGAGGGATCAACACCAAATTCAGTCATCTGGGGAAGCGAGTGACCCCCTTAGTGCCAGAATTATCATCTATAACAGGTTTTGGTAAGGACAGCTGGGGGTGAGGCAGCCATCTTCAATGCAGTTCAGTATTTTGGTTATTAAAGTGGACTGGCTCTTTTAATTACTCAACTAAAACTATAATGTTTAGGTTCTAAATTAAAATGGTAATAGGAGTTTTTAATAACCTAAGAGTTGCCAAAGAAGCCAAGGGATTTGTCCAAGTTTTCGTACAGGAGTAGGAAAAGAACTAGGCCTACCAAATACTGTTCATTTGAGGGACATTGATGAGAAAAAATCAAGTTGTTTGATGATAACCACCCACGAGACATCATGTGTCCAGTGGGTAATGGGACATGATCAGAGCCAGATACTGAGCAAGTGGAAAGGGAACCAGGAAAGAAGCAGAAGAGGTACCCCAGGCTGGCAAGGTGAGGTAGAAATGGCAGGGAACATGGAGAGCCCTGCTCACAGCACCACTGTGAAGGCTTCTGCCCAAAATGCCTAAGCTGAATCTAACTAAGCCTTTAAAGGAAATGAGGGAGAAAGGACTTGGAAGGAGAAAGGACATAAGGAAGGATTTCCCTGAAAAGCATACTGTCTCTTCAGCAAAACAGTGGCCTAAAAGGTCAGGGAGAAACTGTTGTAGACTGCAGAGACCTCATTGACCCACAGCAATTTATCAGTGTTGGCTTCTTAGTTTTGACAAAGTCTTCCATTATGCAAGATGTTAATGCTGGGGGAAACTGCAGGAAGGGTATGTGGAAGCTCTCCTCTAACTTGGTGTAATTTCTGAAAATCTAAAATTATTTCAACATAAAAATATGTATGCACCTGAATGAAAAGAGAAGACTTACAGTAGCAACCTACACTTTTAAGGTTGGCTTATTTGTTGTATCTCTTTCAGGGATGATTCCTTCTGGACTACTTTGGAGAAACTTTTTTATGGCTCCACACACTTGTCTTAAGACTTGACTTAATCTTAGCCCTAGAGTCATTTCAGATGTCGTAATAAGACAATTCCTCAAAAGATTCAGTAGGCTGAACCTCATCCAGTTTGCTCCAAAGGACCTTCATAGCTTGTCTATCAATATTGCTATAGATAGAAAAACCTATCGATTTGAAGGAGACTCTTGCCCTTTACCAAGTCTACTCCAACCATGGGACTCAAGTGAAAAGATCTTACAGGAGACCAGAAGAAGCTTTTCCTATAAGAGGAAAAGAGTTCAGACATTGGTATGTGTATGGAGAGAAAGGCTGGCAAAATTGAGATGTCTTGTAAGCACTAGATTTTTCCTGGCTTGGAAGAGAACAACTAAGACACATTGGTTTCAAGGGAGTCCACAGTGAATCAAGTGGTCTAATGTTTAAATATCCTTAAGGTGACATGTGTATGTCATGGACCAGTGTCACACACACACACAAAAAAAAAAAAACCACCACAAAAAAACAAAACAAAACAAAACAAAAAAAACCACCACAGAGTCAGCTTGTTTCAAATCCCTCTTTCTCAATAGGAGAAAGGGAACAGCTAGACCTGCATTTGGACACAGGAGGAAAACACTTCTGGGGTACACCAGGCTGGTCTCCTTTAGGAGAGGCACCCAACAACTGGCTGGACACATCCCTACTAAACAGAGCACACTAAGGGAAGATTTTAAACTTCTTCTTTATTTAAAAAAAAAGCATATTTCTGGGTTTTTAGAACTTCTCAAATACATAAAACTTTTTTCTGCCACTTTCCTCCTTTGCTCCTGCCCTGGCACTGTCTGTTGCAAAATGCAGATGAAGAGCCCCCCAACAGCTCAGACTTGGAAGCTAGAGGGGTGGGGGCACAAAGGAAGGTGGCCAACAGGTCCAAAGGAGGAGCTCATTTGCACAAAAATATAAATTGTGGAGGGTGAGACCAGCACATACGCGTATGGATTGATCCACAATCCGCATTAAAAAAAAAATAGACCCAAATTGTCATTTTACATTTGTAATACTATACAAAATAATATACATTTTTAAACAGCACACACACACCCACACACACATGCACAATCAGACATGCACATACACACAAGGTGCTAGTGGCCACTCTTTGCTTCTTCTTCCAGGGACTAGGGTGTCAGTAGGCAAAGATGACATGGTAGGTGACCTGGTGTCCATTGTCCCAGGCATAGAGGAGGCGGTCCTTGGGATTGTAGTCTATCTGGGTGGTGTAGGAATACTCATTTTCAAACAGCAACCTAGGGACGATCTGTGTGTTGGTGTGGGTGTCAAAGGCGTAGGAGATGTTGGCGTTCCGTTGGTTGTAGCTGTCCACAGCGTACAGCACCCCGCAGATGACGAAGCAGTTGCCATAGAAATTCCTCCGCAGCCCTGTGCGCCACGTGGTTTCCTTCTGTGTGCTCAGATCCACAGCATTGAGCTTACTCAGGACAATGACCTCCTGGCTGAAGCCCTCATCATCCAGGGCCGGGTAGATGAGCCACAGGCCATTCTCATCTACAGCAAAGTCCACGTCTGAGTGGCCCTGCCACCGCCAGGGCGTGGCCTCTTCATAGGCCACATCATGGAGCATGGCCCAGGCAGCCACATAGCGCTGCTTCAGGTCATACTTGATGATGTTGCGAGTGAAGGCCCGGTTGTAGAAGAAGGCTCCATTGTACACCACGTGGCCGGTGCCGATCCAGCTGTATGGGAGCTTGTAGGAATTGCTCCAACGACCTGCGGGTGGGAAGAAAACAAAGGCTTGAGGGCAGGGCCATGCAGGGGCCAGGTGGCACCTGGGAGGGGATGGGCTATCAGTAGGGCTCCACACACTTGGGCTGATGTCTCAGCTCTCATCTTTCTACAGCAAATCACATAACCATCCTGCATCTCAGTATATCATCTGTCATGTGCAAAGGCAGTTCCCTTCTGCCTCCCTTGGGGCTTCAAGGATCCAGAGAGCTATTATCTGAGTGTGAGGTGTAAACTTTCAAGAGCAAACCTGGCCTGGTGGCTCATGCCTGAGGAGACTGACACAAGAGGATCACTACGAGTATGAACTGCGCAGCAAGATCCTGTCTCAATAACAACCACCAGTCTAGAGCTAAGGATGTTTTATTGCTGTCTTTTGGCAGAACTCAAGGGTCATCCCATGTCCCAGGAGCTAGGAAACAGGAGAGTGGGAGCAGAGAATGTGAGGGAGGCTGGATCAGGGAAGGCATTTCCAGGAAAGGTCCTTTCACCACTGGAAGCTATCAGTCATCTCATTTATTGTCATCACCCAAAGAGGCTTGACCACCATTCAGATGAACAAGCTGAATGTGGTTGTGCATGTCTGTAATCCCAGCATTCTGGGAGGCTGAACAGGAAGTTCTCAAGTTTGAGCCCAGCCCAGGTAATTTAGTAAGTGAGACCCTGTTTCAAAGTAAATAAAAACTTTAGAAAAAGATGGGAATGTAGCTCAGTGAGAAGAGCCCAGGTTCAGTTCCTAGCACTACAAAAATCTGTCAACAAGCCAAGAAAAGCAGAGGGCAATAGGGCAGGCAGGGCAAGGCTTTCTGAGTTAGGCCCCCAATACATACCTTGCTTGAAGTTCTCCAGGTTCCGGAACTCAACCAGGGTGTTGCCATAGTAGTAGTTGGTTACATAGATTCGCTCATCCTCGGCCAGTGGGTCCTTCATCCAGGCCCCTTCATTCCGCCCATATGTGTTCTGAGTGGTCGGTCCTGTGATCATGGAGAGGGTGTCCTTGCACCTCCCTGGGGACAAAGAGGTGGATGGGTGTCAGGATGATATAATAATACCCGGACCTGAAACTCCTGCCAGCTCCTGCTCCTGATCTGAACTCCCGGCAGCTATTCCTGGGTGCACTGCCTGATCTCAGATAGCCTTCGGGCATCATCTGCGGCTACTCCCTGATCTACGGTACACTGAGCTCCCACAGAGGCTCTGTCAGGCTGGCATGCTTTGCTTTTGTTGCTCTCTGACTTTTTGATCCTATCCCTTGAGACACTAAGCCCCACAGCCTCTGGAAGGCAGTCTGTCCTTGTGCCCTACTCCTTCCTGCTCCCATGGTCCCACACATGTACCTCCTTGACTGCACATAGCCGCTCGCCAATGCCTGTACCTCTCTCCTCCTGCACGTCCATCCCAACCGAATGTGAGCACCAGGGGACTTGGGGCTGTGGCTTCTTCTCTTTGTGCTCTTGGTATTCAGAGCTCATGGCATCTGGCCAGTGGCAAGTGCTGGCCGGTAGCCTGGCCCATAGGGATGCACATAGCTGCATAAGAAGTGAGCGGGGGAGAGCACTCTTCGGGTCACAGGCAGGAGCACTGAGTGCCACAGCTCACAGCCCAGGGCCAGCCCTGGGACCGTGCTTCCGAGGTCACCCACCAGAGCCTGGAGAACTAGCTTCAGTCCCTGCTGAAGAACTGGAGGGGTAAGGTCTAAGTTCCTATATAAGGAGCTCACTCTTGTCCCAAAAGCCCTCTTCAAAGTTTAAATTAGCATCAATGGGACAATAACTCAGTAGCAACCTTCAGGGTAGCCCAGCACTCAGGAATAGCCCTAAAAGGCCACTAGGGTGATAATGGTTCTGGGTCAGCTTAGAAGTCTGCAGTGGTTTATACGCAGTATTATTTCCATACGCGACCTTGGATAACACTGAAGTCACACCTGACTGCCAGGGGCACAGGCCCGTGCTGTCCCCACACTAGTAGGCTGTGGAAGAGACAGGAAAAGGCAACGGGGCAACTAGATGAATCCTGCTCTCCCAGCCCCCTCTGTCCCTTCTGGCTGCAGAGACAGCAGACTATGACCGCCCACTCCCTTCCCTGGCCATAAAGACTGGCAGCCGGATGGGGAATGGTGATTGGGATGACTGGATCAGCCATTCCTCGAGACCAAAGTAACACAGTTTGGACTCAGGGTTCTCCTGATTCTAGGTCACCTCAAATCCAAATTTGTCCAACACAATGAGGTATGACTGAAAAACATATGAATGTTTAAATTTTTTTAAAAAAATTATTATAGCCAGGGATATAGCTTAGCAGTATAAGTACCTGCCTAACAAACACAAGGTCCTGAGTTCAGTCTATGGTACAAAATAGCAATAATAATAGCAATAACAATAATAATGATAATAATGATGAAGTAAAAGACACATTGTCATTAATGCCTTCAAAAATATGCCCCTCCCTTCAAATTCAGTGTCCCACTGTTCTTGTCACTTTCTGGAGCAGTTCAGGAAAAGGACACAGAGGGCTCACAGTGCCCTTCCTCAGCCCACTTTCTGGGAACAAGAATGTGCATGTTCTTCCAGGAGTGTTTTTGGCTGACCTGTCGCGGCTGCCCTGATGTCCTGAATCCATTCAAACATTTACCTCTTGTGGCCGTTTTGACTGTGGGGAAGGGCCAGGAGTCACCCCATGCCAGGTCTAGCGAGCCAGGTGGAAGAGGACACGCTGCAGTGTTTTGACGAGCTGTCTCTTTTTGAACAGTGCTTGGCGGCAGCGTTCACTGTCCTGCGGATCACGCCTCACAAAGATACGGAGACTGGTAGAACTGCTTCAGGATATGGCCAGAAGCATGTTTGAAGCGAGAGGAGGTATTTTGCTGGGGACTGATGGCAGTGTGACTTTCACTGTAATAAACTTTTAAACTTACATGTTCACTGTATACAGTATTTTGATCATACTGCACATGCTTTTTCCCAGAACGTGGTCTGAGGAAGGGGCACTGTGAGCCCGCTGTGTCCTCCCTGGCTCTGGGTCTGGGCAGCTGTGGGGTGGCAGCGGAACAAATGTTGTTTTCCCTGCAGGCCCCACAGATGGGTGCAGTGGGCAGGCCTGGGCAGCTCTGCACGAGGTTTCTTAGCTCTGACAACACACACAGAGAGAGAGATCCAGTCTCCATGTGACAAACAGCAGAACCCCGTGCATGCCACTGCCTCCTACCCCCACAGCTGAGCTTATCTGTTTAAGACAATAAAACTCAAGTCTCTGGCTGAGCCTGGCAGCAGAGCCTGATGGAAAAGATCTCATTCCCTGGCACCACACAGGGCCCTGGCTGCCGGGGGAGAGGCCATGCCTGCTGCACCAGGAGTGCAGGTTTTTCGCACATCATGCGATGTCCCTGCAGAGCACACCTGAATCCTTCCTCCTGGCAAAGCCCAACAAAGACACCAGTTCCTTGTCCCAAAGATGTCTGCCAGCTATGCCCACAGCCCAAATTGGGGGTTAGGTCAGAAGAACTGTTTCTGTTGGGATTGCCCTGGCCATGTTGTCTCACTGGCCCAGCGTGGAAACTGCAGGTGGGCTCTCTAAGCCAGGACTCACGTGAGCTCTGACAGCTGAGCCACTCGGTCTGGCCCCTAGGCCCTCCCAGGATCCTGCCTGAACAGCAATGCTCTTGAAGGCAGGGCCCTGATGAAGGGTGCAGTAGTACCCAGACTTGAAGCCAATGGCCTGGGCTTTGTCATGGCTCTGCGCGAACTCTGAAGTCTGTGTTGTTTCCAAAAGGTCATGGAACTTGTTTTCCAGCAGTCAAACAAGTATAATGCTGGCTCTGTGTACTTCACAAGAAAACTTGAGGGGCTGGTAAAATAGCTCAGCGGATTAAAGTGCCTGCTTATGCAGGCGTGGGGGCCAGGAGGTCGATCCCACTGTGACAGCAATTGAGACTGGGCGTGGTGGCATGCACCTATAATCCCAGCACTTGGGAGGCTGTAAACAGGGGGATCACTATGAGTCCAATCTATGCAGTGAGACCCTGTACACACTGTACGTCTTGTTCAAAAATACAGAGAGAGAGAGAGAGAGAGAGAGAGAGAGAATGAGAGAGAGAGAGAGAGAGAGAGAGAGAGA
>NDGN011509041.1:0-13469 GCA_002564285.1 Tympanoctomys barrerae
TTTTACCAATACTTACTTCTCTTTAGTGTCTGGCTTCTCAGTTTTTTCACCTGCCATCTTGCAAGATGTCTTTATTTTCTCAATAATGCATTCTGAAAACCAGAAGTTTGTATTACTAATGAGGTAGAATTTATTTTTTCATTAGTGCCTTTTGTGTTTTAAGAAATCTGTGTATCCCAAAGTCATATTTGCCTGTTTTATTCTATAAGCTGTATAATGTTAATTTTCATATTTAAGCCCATATTCCATTTGAGTTAGTTTTTGTGTATATTACAAAGAATGGGTTGAAGTCATTATTTTCCATATAAATAGTCTTCTGTTGAAAAATGAGCTTTTCTCCATTACTTTGCCTTTGAATTTATGTCAAGATTCAGTTGAGGCTGTATCTGCATTCATCTATTTCTAAATTATTCCATTTCTACTGAGGCTTATGTCAGTACTACATAAGCCTCGGATGCGGGCAGTGTAAGCATTCCAAGCTTGTTGTTTCTCAGAATTATTTTGACTGTTCTAGGTCACTTCTATTTCCATTTAATTTTTTAAAAACATTTTTGTTGTTTTAAGACAGGGTCTTGCTAAGTAATTCAGGCTGAACATGTTCACCACATAATCCAGGTTGGCCTCAAACTCATGGTAATCCACACCCAGATCCATTTCCATTTAAATTTTTTAGAATCAGCATGTTAATTTCTATGACAAAGCCTGCTGGGATTTTAGTTGAGATTACATTTGCTTTGCACAAGTGACATCTTCACAATATTGAATTTTCTAATCAGTGGATATTGTGTGCTTCTCCATTCATTTAGATATTTTAAAGTTCTTTGTAGCAGTGTTTTAAAGTTTTTAATGTACATACATTGGCTATATTTTGTTAAACATTTCCTTAAACATTCTTTCTTTCTTTTGACAGGTACTTGCTAAGTTGGCCAGCAAAGTCTGGAATTTGTGATTTTTGTGTATCAGTCTTCAGAGTATCAGAAAATACAGGCGTGCACCACTATATCCTCCTTAAACATTTTCTTTTGGTGTTTTTAAGTGTTATTTTAAAATTTTGTTTTTTAGTTACTCATTGCTTATATATTAAATATAACTTTTTTTTTAAGACAGGGTCTTCCTGTGTAGCCCAGGCTGGCCTTGTACTTGAGGCAATCATCCTGCCTCAGCCTCCCAAGTCCTAGGGTTACAGGTGTGCACCATCATGCCCAGCTCTACAACTTTTTTTTTTTTTTAATGTATTTAGTACAGGGTCTATAGGGTCTCACTATGCAGATTGGACTCGTAGTCCAATCCACCTATTTTCAGCCTCCCAAGCACTGGGATTACAGGCACACACCACAACACCCAGCCTTAATCATCCTCTCAGTGCATCCTGGGGCAGGCAGAGCCAGCATGGCATGCCAGGGGTCGAACCCCAATCCCTGAGTCTGCCTAAGCAGATACTTTAATCTGCTGACCTATCTGGCCAGCCTACAACTTATTTTTGTACCTTGATTTTATCCTGCAGATTCTTATGTTCTAGTAGTGGTTTCATACTTTCTTTAGGTTTTCTATGCCAACTCACATTACCTACAAATACAGTTTTAGTCTCCATTTTTGGTCTTTATGTAGTACTATATTTCTTTTTTTATTATACTGGCTCAGACCCCCAGAATGATGTTCAACAGATAATGAAGAATCTGTATCTTTGTTTTATTCCCAATCTTAAAGAAAGTGTTCAGTCTTTTACCAGAAAATCACATGTAATCTTTTACCAGCTGAGGGTTTCTTTTCTCCCTATCATGAATCACTTTTAATTTTGTTATATGCCTTTTCTGCATCTACTAAGATGATTTTCTGATTGTTCTCTGTTCTGTGAAGTCTCTAAATTACATTTATCAATGTTAAGGTATTAAACCAGCCTTGCATTCCTGGGATAAAGCACATTTAGCCAGAATGCACGTTTTATATACTGATAAATTTAATGTGCTAATATGTTTTTCAGGATTGTTATGTCTATATTTGAAGTGATTCTGGTTTAAATTTGTCTTATAATATTCCTGTCAGATTTGAATATTGATTTATACTGCACTGGAATTGCCTTTTTCTTGTGTTTTCCACTGATCTGTGAAAACATTTGAATAAAATTGGTGATTTTTCCTTAAATTTTTAGTAGGTTTCATCAGTGAAGTAAGATAGACCTGTGGTTTTCTTTGCAGAGTTTTATGGATCTGACCCCCACCCCACATCCCCCAGGTTGGCCCTGGGGATGATACCTGGTATGCTAGGTGAGTGCTCTACCACAGAGCTAATCTCCCAGCCTTGAATTCCATTTTTAAGAGATATGAAACTATTCTGATTTGTGCTTTGGTCAATTTCAGGGAGTTTTGTTTTCAACAAATTTTCCCATTTCCACTAAATTGTTGTATTTATCTTTGGAGATCAGAGAAAAGATGGAATAATGGGGGAGGAGAACGGAAGGAAGGGAAAAGGAAAGAGAATAAAGACAAAACTGGAAACAAAGCTATTGTAAGTAAGGAGCAGTAAGGGCAATAGAGATTTTGTAAATAAGCCTCAACAAAGTTTTTGTTGAAAGGAAAGAAGGACATTGGGAGAAAAAAGAAGAATCAAGATATATTACGTGCAGGTACAAATTCCTTATGATGAATGTGGTCATTATGTATATCTACAGTGTGCCAATAAAATTGATTTAGAAAAATAAAGGTTAACAATGATGGAATAATAGGTACCAGATTTGCCCTTCATCCTGGAGAAATGAAATAATATACACAGTTTATGAGATGATAGACAGATAGATAGACAGACATATGACATCAGGCCACAGTGACTAATGACAACTGAGGGTAGAGAAATAAGAAAAGCCTTTTACAATAGTTCAGCTTTGTGCTTGGGATGAGATTTCAATCTTCTGAATAGGAAGGGAGAGCCCAGACAGAGCCCAAGAGCCTCCTTGAGTCCAAGGTATTAGGCCAGAAATCTGGGAGGCCAAAGTAGTTGGACCTCACAGGACAGAATATTAGACAGGACGGAGCTGCGCACAGTGACAGAAGCAGAGCGCTGGAGGTCTTCAAAGAATTCTTTCAAGTCTTTGGCTACACAAGGGGAAATTACTCAAGGTTAAAAGCAGATCTATACCAAAGCATTAGAGGGAACAACCCAGAAGCTTACATGGGGCTGGGAAGAGCTCTCGTTTCTGATAGAAAACAACACTTCTTAATTCAGATGCAGCACTCAGCTAGTACATTCAGTTTCCTCTCAAAGAGTAGAGGGAGTGAAGTTGGCCCTAGACGGAACACTTCACTGTTTTTCCAGAGCTTAAAAACAAAAGCTGAAGCGCAGCACCGTAGTGCACGCCTGTAATCCCAGCGACTCAAGAGACTGAAGGAAAAGGATACCAGGCTTAAGTTCTGCCTGGGCAATACAGTGAGACCTTGTACTAGAAAAGTACTGGTGGGGAGGGAATTCTGGGGGTATAGCTCAGTGGCAGAGTGTTTGCCTAGAGCACCCAAGGCCCTGGGTTCCATTCCCATTACTGGGGGAAAAAAAAAGAAAGAAAGAAAGAAAGAAAGAAAGAAAGGAAAGAATCAAACTGTCTCTAAGTAACTTAATCACATCTCAGAACAAAGGCCAAAAATAAAAGAACAGAAAAATGAGTATTAATGTTTTATTACATTCTTGGTATTATGATTGATGGATCATAGAGACTCTGGATTTTTAAATCTTTTTTAAAAGGGTGTTGAATTTTATTTGGACAGGCAGTTGCAGTGTTGAGAGGTCACCTTGCAGTTTTGGTTAATTCAGGCCCCTTATAGTTCTGTCCTTATTTCTAGGGCATAGCACCTACTCCTAGGGTGTAGTCCTTATACTGGATATGAGCATTTCTGGGCTATCCACTGCACACCCTGAGTCTCCACACATTTCTGGTCTGAGGTCCAAGGTCTCCCAAAAGTTTCCAGCCTCTGAAGCCTGTGTCCAGCTCGCAGCCTTCCCACAGCTGCTCATCTCTAGATCTTGTGACGCCCACCCTGGGCACGCGCAGTTTAGGATGTGTGTGGGCACTCCAAAAGAGCCCTTCCCACAGTGCTAGGGTCCTTTTCCACATTTCCCTCCACCCCAAGGCTCCACAAGTCCTTGCTGCCTCTGCAGCCTGGCTCTGATCTGTAGCCCCTCCAACTCCTGCTTTCTTACCAGTGTGATAGCTCTGGGCTCCCGTGCTGTAGACCGAGATGCCCTTCCTGGTGGAGAACCTGTGAGCAGGGCGTGGCCTTTCATGCGACCCCGATCTCAAGGGCCCCCAGGGGGCACCTTCCTGGTGCCCAAAATCAGTGGCTTCTCAGCTGTTGCTCGCTTTTATAGTCACTTGTAGTGGGACGTTAGGGTTGCAACCAGATACTCTGTCATGGCTGGAACTGGAAAATCCATGATATATTTTTATTCATTTATTTTTATTGAAGTAGGATTCACATAACATAAAAATAACCATTGTAAAGGGAACAATTCAGTGGCATTCAGTACATTCACGATGTTGTATAACTATCACTTCTATCTCGGCCCAGGCCATTTTCATCACTCCCAAATGAAACCCTGCACCAATTCAGCAGCTGCTGGAAACTGCCATTTTTCTTCCTGTTTCTATGGATTTACCTGTTGTGGATAATTCATATAAATGGAGTTATCCAATAAGTGGCCTTTTGTGTCCAGAGACATTTACTTAGCATAGTGTGGTCTAGCTTCATTGTTATTGTTTTATGATATTGGGAGTGGAACCCAGGGGCGCTTTGCTGTGGAGCTACATCCTCAGGCTTTTGTAATTTTTACTTTGAGACAGCATCTAAGTTGCCCGGGCTGATCTTGAACTTTCTATCCTCCGGGCCCCGCCTCCCGAGCAGCTGGAATTGCAGTCATGTGCTAGTGCCCTTGACAGTGAAATGTTTTCAAGGTTCATTCACAGTGTAGGGTGTATCAGTACTTCATTTCCTCGTATGACTGAATAATATCCCATTTAGGTATACGCTACTATTTGTTTATCCATTCATATGATGAATGGGTAAACGTTTAACTTGGTTTACTGCTACTTTTTGGCTATTAAGAAAAGCACTGCTACACACACGACTGTACAAGTATTTGCGTGGCTCTCTTCATTTATTTTCTTTTTCTTTCTTTGTGGCTGGCTCAGCATGCCATGCCAGGGATTGAACTGTGGTCCCTGTGCGCTTGCCTAATAAGCAGGCACTTTAGACAGCTGAGCTATCTCACTGGCCTGCATGGCTCTTTTGAATTCTTCGGATGATATTCCTAGGAGAGGAATTATTGGGTCAAATGGTATGAAAGCTATGAGCAATCTCTGAAGAACTGCCAAATTGACTTGCACGGAGGCTGGACCATTTTACAGTCCAGCAAAGTACAGGTTCTAATTTCTCTACATCCTGGTCAATAGCTTCCATTAAAAAAAAAAAAAAAAAAATGGCCATTCTAGTTGGTACGCTGTGGTATCTTGTGGTTTTTAAATTTACCTAATAAGGGCTGGCCAAATATATTAGTGGATTAAAGCACCTGCAAGCAGGCACAGGGGCCAAGGGCTCAATCCTCAGGCCTGCCGTCCCAGCCCCGCCCCGGGACACGCTGTGATGGTAACTTAGCCTGGGCTTGGTGGACGCACGCCTATAATCCCAGCTCTTGGGAAGCTGTAAACAGGGGAATCACTACGAGTCTGATCTACTAGTGAGACCCTGAACACCCTGTAGACCCTTCCCTAAAACACAAAAAATAAAATAAAATAATAAAATAAATTTACCTAATAACCAATGATGTTAAGTATCTTCCCAGGTGCTTGCTAGCCAGTGGTATTTTATTCACCCCAAATATTTTTTGACCCCAAAATATATTGGCCCCCAAATATTTTGGGCTGGGGGGTATAGCTCAGGGAGAAGGCCCCAGTGTCAAAAACAACAACGAAGAGCTCAAGGTTCAGTGCCCAGCTGCATGGCTTGGCCTATTTCGTATATAAAACCCCAGCTCCATAAACGGGGTTTTAAAAAGCTAAAGAAAATCCGCTAGAAAAAAAATTTCCCCCAACGGAAGGCTAATTGGACCGCAGACCCTTCGCCCTCTCTGCACAATAGAGCTGCCTACGGATTCCCAAAGAACCCATGGCTAGCACCCATCCAATTCTCTTGATAGTATCGAAGACTGATTTCCTCCTATGAAGTAAAGCGAGATCTCTTGCGTATGTGCTTTTTCAAGCCTGTAAATCCCCAAATCACCACCTTCTCAAGGTTTCAGCGGTGGTGCCGCTATTCTTTCAAAAAAAATTAGAAAAATACTTTTATCTCCCTTAGAAGTGGATAGACTCCACGTTTCCAAATTCTCAACAGCAAAAACAATGATGTATCGTTTATTGCGTAGCGTGGATTCCAGGTCACAAACACCGGACTGGAGAGGACAGCGTAGAGTCAGGTGCCGCGCGTCCTTTAGATGGCGCTGCAGAGACGAGGTTCCACATCCGGGCATCAGCAGGAAGCCTGAGCTACCCGGATGTTGTGCTCCCAGAAGGGCCCAGGCAGTGCAGCCCGCCCATCGGAGTCAGGTCCAGGTCAGAGAATTACCACGAAGCTTCGCGATGGGTTATTGTGGTTACTGTGATTGGTATCTTTGGCTTCTGTGTTTTGTGATTAATTTGTTTGCTGCCGTGGTGGTGGATGGGAGGTCGTTGGCTGTGTATTTTACTTGCTATTTTGTAAATTTTTCTCATGTATTTATGGAATTCCGGGGATAGTAGACAAAGACTTGCTCTTCTGAGTGAACAGGTAATAGAGTTGGAGGTGCAGGACACAGGAGTTAGGATGTAGAACTTCCCGTAGGTAAGGCACTGGTCATAGCCAAACCAGGACAGATGGTTTTCCAGTTGGCTTTCTCCTTGGACCAGGGAGTCCCCGCCCCCGCTCTGTGAGCTCGGCACTGGGGGCTCACAACGGAGGAGCTGAGCACCCCGCTGCAGCACCCTCTGGTATTCTGAGCCTGCTCCTTACTGTCCTCTGGATGGCCTCGAAGCAAGTAGCCCTGTTGCAAGCTGCTTCTGGACAGGGTCACACAGCAAGGATTTGGGGTGACCTCAAGGATATAAGGACCACCACCAGCCCCTGCCAGCGAGAACGCGGGGCTCTCATGTGATCCCAAGAAAGTAAAGAGCCTGCTTCAACAGGGGGCTCATGATCTCCTAGTTGAAGCTTCAGGTGAGAACACAGTTTGGCCAACTTGACCACAGCCTGTGAGACCCTGGGCAGAGGACCTGGTGAAACTGTAGCCAGACTGTGAGCACAGAAATTAAGATGGTGCTGGAGCATCGTTGGAACCCATTGGGTGGTTTCTGGTGTTTATGTTACACGGTGTAACAGACTAATATACAAGCTGAACACAGTGGCACATACCTATAATTCTGGAAGTTGAGGCAGACGGATTGCAAATTCCAGGTCAGCCTGGATTACAGAGGGAGACCCTATTGTCAGAGACAGAGACAGAGACAGAGAAAAAGAAAGAGAAGAAGAGGAAAAGGAGGAAGAAGAAGAAGAGGAAGAGAAGAGGAGAAAGGGGGAAGGACAAAGAGAAGGACGAGGGGAAGGAAAGAGAGAGGGAGACACAGACTGGACACTTTACCTTGCCTCGTCTGCCTTCATAGCAGCTTCGTGAGCTCCTGTTCAGGCTTCTCCTGCAGAGTTTTGGTTTCTCTCCAGGAGGTAAGTTCCTGCCTTATCTCTTGGAAATGGACTGCAGGGAAGAACCCTGGACCAGGACATGGAGAACTGCACAATCGGCTCTTTCTTTGAAACAATGGGCCAGAAACCTGCGCAGCCCTGCTACCTTACGACGTTTCTAGGCAAGTGGAGGCTGGATTAAGATCAAAGCTGTCACCCGAGGATGGGTCTGAGCAGAAGTGCGCCCAGGTGACATCATACAGTGAGAAAGGGAGCCTTGCGAGATCTGAATCTATACTTACATAATTAAGGTGTTTAATTGAGTTAGCGCAGGGCTTCCAGGGCACGTTTCACCTTGACTTTGAGGGCTGGAATTTCAAGCATGGCCCCGGGGGCCATTGTAGTTGGAGTGGCACTGCACGTGTTGGATACTTGCAATCTGTCTCCTTCTCTGAGCATGGTAAATAGTACCACAGGATGGGGCTACTGTGTAAAGTTTCCAAAAATAAAATGTGGCCCTGTGTCGGGGCACCAGTAAGTATGAAAGGTTCCCCTTTCTCATTGACCAGGCGAGAATACAGTCAGGCTTGTGTGGAGCTGCACTAATAAGAGCCACTGTGTGAGGCCATTTAAACAGGCCTTTCGGTCCCCGCCCCAGTCCCCCGGGACTCCACTCTCCTTCCCAGGTCGCCATGGAGGCTCGAGCCATGCCTGGGCCTGGCAGGCTGGGCCTCCCTTCTAGAAGAAGCTGGTAGCACCATCCTGCTGGGCCATATGGTCACCTTTCCTGGTCATGCGCTCCAAAGAGGAGGATGCAGCACCCACAGTTCAAAGGCTAGGGAGTGGCTTGTGGTGGGGTTGTGTGCCCAGCACTGGGGCAACAGCTAGCCTGTCTACACGCATCACTTGGGAAGGGAACAAGTGAACAGGCCATTGGCCTGCAGTGTCCAGCGCTGGGCTAGCTGGTTCCTGAGCCACAGTTTTCTCAGATGGAGAATGAGCCATAAAGGAACCTCTGTGCTTCGGCAGAAATGGGAGTGGACTTTCTTTCCGCCCAGAGGACCTTTGCATCAGAGAGCTAAGCGATGGAGCAACCCCAGGGTCCTGGAGAGACCTCAGCCTTGGCAGCCAGCAGACTCCTGGGCTGGGCCTGTGCCCGATGCCCAAGTGGCTGGACAGGAGCTGGATGGGTGAGGTGTGGCTCCTGGGAAGACGCATCAGAACCCGTCCATCAGCTCCATCAGGGCTGAGTAAATAGAGCCAGGTATTCGAGTTAGCCGTAAATTACCAAACACACTTTAAAAGACCCGGGAGAAACCAGAACAAATGTATGTGCAAAAACCCAGAGCATGTCACTCACATCCCTATCTGTGAAAACTACTTGAAAAAGACTCTGACAGAACAACAAACAAAACCACCAGAGACCTCAGGAAATAGGAAGGCAGAGCCCCCCCGCCCCCCATCTTGCTGGCTTTAACAAGAAAGGCGTGATCACGCTTATGTTCTGCGTCCCTTATGAACACTGCAGCTCTGTTCCACGCTCTCACTTGGGACCCATTTTGTGTCAAAGCACATAAATGTGCTTTTATTGCTTCCATTTTATGTTAATTTTCTTTTACGTTGCTGTTTCGCTTTTTTTCCAGCACCCACACTCTGATCAGTTGGCTCAGGTTCCCGTTGTTTCTGCCTCTCCCCTGCTCAGCTAAGGAACTAAATCTTGTCCTTCAGTGGGACCCTTCCTGTCCTTCCATTCATCAAGGGGCACACAGTTCTCGGGCATCCTTTGAAAATAACATGCCAACTAAGGATGGTAGAACAGAAAGATGGGGGTGGCAGCCCCATGACTGGGGCCATCTGCATTAGCCAAGATCACTTCTTTTTTGGGGGGCGGAGGGGGGCTGCTTATTTGAGAAAAGAGCAGTGCTGCCTTCATTATTTGAATCTGGGATTTCCAATGTTGGGTTACAGGCAGGGAAAGAAAATATGGGTTGTGTTATTTAAGACCTTTCCCGGCTCTGCTAGACGTGGTGGTACCCTCCTGTAATCGCAGCACTGTGGAGACCGAGACAGGAGAATTGGCACGAGATTGAGGCCACCCTGGGCTACACAGTGAGCTCAGGGAAAGCCTGCAATACATAATGAGACCTTATCTCAAAAATAAAGCAAAACAAAAACAGAATATGTCCCCCACCATCAAACCAAAACAACAACAAAATTTTCTAGCTCTGCTTAGGTGGGAGCAGTGTAGTTTCCTGCCTAATTGAGAGCAGACTTGCCTATGAATGGTTTGGGCCAGTGAAACTTAGCAGAGGTACTGGTGCTTCTCCTGAGTAGAAGCCCTGAGAGCCACCGTGTCATAGCCCAGCCACACCCCAGGTTAGAGACACCCTGACAGCCAGACCCATCATGAGATTGGTACCCACACCACAGTGGGCTAGTGACATGCATACGAATGCAGTCTCCTGAGCTCGTTGGAGCTATCTGACAGCATGCAGAACCCAGCCTAGAGCCGGATAGGCTAGTCAGACATAACTCCAGCTACCGGTGTCAGCGCCAAAGCTTTATGTTAACGGTGCATCCTGCCGTCTACCATTTCATCACTGTTCTGTACTTACAGTTAACCTTGTTTTCCAAGAAGATGAAGGGCTGTGGAGAGACTAGGTCATCTCCCGAACTGCACAGCCGGCCAGGGGACAGAGCCAGGCTGCAAACTCAGAGGACTAAATCTCTTGTTCATTTGACTAGGAAGCTGCCCCCGCCCCAGCCCCCTGGTAGCCACCTCACTGGCATCACGACAGAAGCACGTAGAGCACTGTAGCTTCCGCTTGGGTTTTCTTGTTCGATTCCATTTTTAGCTGGGCTGGAAAATGCTACTAGGTTTCTGACTTATCCATGGACTCTCTGACATCACATAATAAGGCTCCTGCAGCCCCAAGGCTTCCCATGCTTAAAAAAAGTAAAAGAAATACTTTACTGTTAATGCCCAACTAATACTGACAAACTGGCCTTAAAGTGTATATTCAGTAGAAATGTTTTCTGTCCTCCAAAGGAGCAGCCTGCATAGCTGGTTTCCTGAGTTTGGGGGAGGGTGATACTTGGTCTCACCTCCTTGCAGAAATTCTAGGCTTCTAGCTAGATTCACATCACAGGGTGAGCGTTCAGCAGAACAGGGTCCCCATTATCTGCAAGTCCCGGACTGGATGACTCTTCGCTTCACACGTTGGGTTCTGGCAGAATGACCACCTTTCTCAGGAAACCCCTGCAGCCCCCGCCAGCTCCCTGGGAGAGATTGAGATTTTCCAAGGGCCTCTTTCACAAGGGGAAAACAGTCATCCCCAGACCTCCCACCAGCTCTGAATAAATCTGCCTGTTCAGAGCGCACCCACATGTTTTTACACAGGACTTGAAGAGGGAAAAGAGAGGAGGTAGCAAACAGATACAGGGGAGAGGAGAAAGGGGTTCCTTGAGTTGGATTCCAGAAGTCTGGACATAAACAAAGCAGCACACGAACCTATGAAGGCAGACAGGAGGAGAAGAGTGAAGAGTGAAAAGCGTTGGAAGTTCCACGGGCCAAACCTTTCATTTTTATCTTGACATTTTTCCTACCTGAGCTTTTATGTAAATGGATTTCTAGATCTCCAGGCTATAATTTGTGTAACATTCAATGATGGAAAAAAAATGATTTGGACTAAAGCAACTGATTCACTTCACTTCTCCAAAAGTTGACTTATTGTCTCCTGTTCCTCTTGGAAGTTCAACTCTATTTTTAGAAATTGTAACAATGTATTTATTTTATTTTTTAAAATGTTTGAATGTACATACTGATGGGCTCAGTCTGATGCTTCCATACGAACATACAGGATGCTATGATCAAACCCAATGTCTACTTTTGGTCTCCCCTTGGAAGTTCACTTTAAAAAGATGGTCTAGATTTCAGGCCAAGGCTTTTTAAAAATATTTATTTATTTATTTAATACAGGGTCTTGCTACTCAGCTCAAACTCATAGTGATTCTCCTGTTTCAGCCTCCCCAGTGCTGGGATTACAGGACTGTGCTACCACGCCTGGTTTCGGTGGCCGGCTCAGTGCACTCAGGGTCCTGGAGCCGGCACAGCATGTGGTACGAGGGATTGAACCCGGGACCTTGCACTTACCAGGCAGACACTTAGACCACCAAGCTATCTCCCCAGCAGCTAGACTGAGGCTTTTTGATAGGCTCAGGCCCATCCTGAGTTGTGCAAATCAGGTAGGTTCATCCTCCAATGGACACAAATAAGAAAAACAAACTTGGGTGGGGGGGGTCTGAAAGATGTCAGATGCACTGACAAGAATGAGCTGCCGAGGTGCCCGGGGTGTTGGGCATCTTCAGGGTTTGTGCTGCTACTTTCATGGTAGAGGTCAGAGTATTACTCGCACATTGACAGCAGAGGTGGATGCCATGGACGACTGGACATCCTGTTTTGGTTTGGACACAGATAAGGATTTCTAAGATGCTTTAAAGTATCTGAAATGAAGAAATGCCAAGAGTCTTTACACTTGATCTCAGCCAAAAGTCAAAAAGAGATTGTCAAGAGTCTTCGACACCAGGATGGACCACAGAGTCCTAGACAAGCGAGACTTTTCTTTCTGAATAGCACCTGACCTTGAAGCAAGGATTCATCTCTTTGTGCACAACTTTGGATCCTCATTAGGTAGCCACAAAGAGATGGGACAGAACAGTGTTTACTAGACCAGGTTAATCCAGGCTGGGAGCATTGGCTTCCTTAGGGCTTGTAGGCTTCATAAAGTCATAGGAAATCACAGGATCCCCCGCAGAGCTTTTAAGAGGACACATTATAACATGCTGTCCTGAAATAGGCTGATATATTAGCTCCCTGGTATCTCTTATGACACTTTCTCTCAATATAGGATGGATAGGAAGAGGATCAGACTATCTCTGTAACTGGTGGGGATCAGTCAGCTATAGCTGCATAACAAACCATCCTAAAACTTAGTGGCTTATGTGTTCCTCACTAGTGTATGGACAGCTGTGGTTCTTCTGGTCTTGGGCCACAGAGCGCTGTCTGTGGCTTATTTGCTCAGGTTTCTCCTGCCAGCTGATGTGGGTGGGTGGGGTCTTAGATACTTCATTCATGTTTGTTGATAGGTTGGCTTTTGGATGTAGTGGTGGGAGTAACTGAGCCATGAACTTCCCTTCACCCAGTGGAGCTACCCTGGGCCCCTTCTCTTGGTGGGAGGAGGGTAACCAGAGAGCAAGAATAAGTGTGAGGGCTGGGCTTAGATAGCTATAGTCTGTTAGCCAAAGCTAGTCATGAGGACAGCCTGGGTTCAAGCTGGAGGACACAGACCCCATCTTTTGATGGGAGGGACTACAAAATCCCATTATTGGGGCTGGGGAGATGGCTCAGTAGAATAAGTGCTTGCCTGGCAAGCACAAGGGCCTGAGTTCAATCCCTTGTTACGCCAGGAAAAAAAAAATCCCATTATTAATGGCAGGTCAGGAGCATGGGGCCAGAATTTATAATCAGTCTTCACAAACAAATTGGCTGTATGTGCGAGATGGCTGACCTGGCCATGGGTGCCATGTGTGACCTGGAAGGGGACCCATCCCTGTGTGATGCGTAGATGCACGGAAGTGTCACACAGGAAAATGAGTTCAGTGATTACCTGGGCCCGTCATACTTCATTCTCTGGATCTGTGGAAGGTTTCACCCAGTCAAAACACCCTGCTACAGGTTCTTCTTCTTCTTTTTTTTTTTTTTGGTGGAACCGGGGATTGAAC